>JAEQBA010002281.1:123170-139864 GCA_019434445.1 Phalangium opilio | reverse complement strand
CCCTAGCAGCACAAAAGTGCTGGCCCACCACGTGATGGCGCGCTGCAGGCCGTCAGTGTTGGTGCAGCGCTGGGTCATAACTGGCCGTGTCCTACCCGGCCAGCAGTTGGTTTGGTGCCGGGTTTTAATATTTATCCAGCCAGCACATGCCATAACCACAGCCACCATTATGCCATATATTTTAAGCTTTTACGCCAACACCTAGCCACCATTCATCTATTCGCTAAACCTTCGCTAACCCATCACTTATTCGCCACTCCATCATCCAGTAATCCTACAGGTATCCAGGTTTATAAACCTGGCAGGCCTACAGATGACCATCATTTGTCAACCTGGCAGGCCTACATGACCATCATTTGTCAACCTGGCGGGCCAACAGGTGTCCATCGGTTTTCAACGTCATCCTGCTGGTGTCCATCATTTTAGAACCTAGTAGGCCTTCAGGTGTCCATCATTTATCAACCTGGCAGGCCTACACGCGTCCATCATTTAGAAGCTTGGTAGGCCTACAGTAAACCATCATCAAATCCTAACTCATCAACCTAGTTGGCCTACACTCAAACCACCGGTAGACCTTAACGTTTCCACCACTATTTCATCTTGTATGCTTACAATTACCCACCACTGTATCGCCACCCATCAACCCTTTTACCCTACTATTGTACACTACTTTTTCCTGCAATTATTTATTGACCTAATCACCCTAATTTCAATTAGATTTCAAGCCATACAATTCCTTTTGTTATTTTTATCCAAGTTTATTTTCCTCAATTATTATTGCACATTTAAATATCATTTTTAGTCATCATCTACATTATAGTGTTCGTCTTCGCTAGTTTCTTTTGACATTCCAGCTTTCTTTGCACGTCTTCTCCGCCCTCCATTTCGATCTGAAGCCCCTCTTAAGAATTTCTGAACAGTGCCTTCAACTACAAATTCTTTAATGCCTTTAAAATTCGCTTGTATTGCACCTAGAAGTATAAGTATTTGTAGCCGTTAAATTAATTTTTCCACTTTACGCGCTACTTTTGGTAGATCATTACCTACTATGACGTTCTTAAGCTTTAATTCGGCGAATGAAAACTTCTGTTGCGAACCAACCCAGTTAAACTTGAGTACTATTTCGTGTGCTATTACTTTGCTGAAAATTCTCTTACAGCAATCGGATGGCTTCCTACCTCCAAAAGTTGAAAAATTCATAATCTAGGGAAAGAGCGTTTTTGCAAATAATTATTTATAAAAATATTGTTAAGAAGAAATACCAAAAACACATACAGCTTGTTTTCGTATCTCGTCATTGTCCAAAAGACTTTCAACAGTTTTCAGGTCTTTGAGGGAACTAATTGGTAGTTTTGGAAACCCTTCAATATCAAAGAACTCCGTACGATTTCCACTAAAAGTTTCTTTACTGTGATTAAGTAGCAAATCCATTTTTGTATTAAGATCTGTGAGCATTAGCATGACAGCTTTTTTAAATTTTTCGTCATTACGATCTAGGAAAAAATTATAACTTATATAATCTTGTTTTGTCATCTTTGATAGTGGAATCTACCTTGTCTCCACCAACAAAACCTTTTTTTAATGATATTACCTGAGTCGAAATTTTGGCCTTTAGTCTGTCTCTCCATTATTTTTGCACCGTAACTTCTCTCAGTAAAAGCTACTTCTTTCATATTTGTATTTTAGGATCCAGATTATGATTAGGAGAATAAGGAGAAACTTGTCTTAAATTTCGACGATCTGAATCTTGGTTATATTGCAAAGGCTTTTTATGTAGTGTACGCCCTCTTTCGTGGTTAAATTCCGATATTCCATTAGCTCCTTGACAAATTTCATGATTTCCATCATCTTTCAAGGGTGAAATTCGAGGTTTCTGAACAAGTTTTTTCGCCTTTGTGGAGTAGTCTCCTCGAGACTTACGACTTCCCTTCTTTCTTTAGTTGGTGAAATTAAGTCTTTTAAACTTTTACGTTTTCTCACTTTTGAAGGCGAGAACACTGCGTTGCTCTTTTTTTCAAAGTTTCTTGATTTATTAATATTGCGGAAAGCTTTGTCCTTGAGCGTTAAAGAACTTTTCGGGATTGTACAAGTTTTCACTTTACAACCTCCTTTACAGGAGTTTTTTTTAAGGACAGGGCCGTATGCTTATTGTTTAAAGTAGAAGTAATTGAGAGAGATTCTGTGGATGAATGTTGGTCTTGAGATTTTGAGGAAGGCAAATCATCTTCAGAAACATTGTTGCATTTGAATGTGATATGCGAGTAAAATCTTCTTCTAAGGTCAAAATATGGCTGTTTGCAGTGGAAACTAGCCCGTGGCTAACAATTGATGTGGAAAAGTCTCTGTTGTCATGTTTTGCAGCATTCCCTCCGATTTCATTTTTTCGATATGATATATCATAGGAGTCTTGCTTTTGTTTGCGTTGTTTATGAGCTGATACACCTTCACCATCATCGTTTTGAGCTGATAGATCCAAGTTGTCGCATTTTAGGGCTGATGCATCTCTTTGAGCATACGTGTCTCTGACATCGTGTTTCGGGGGTAATATGTCTCTGTCGTCATGTTTTTGTTGCAGATAGTCGCTGTCGTCATGGTTTGGTTGCATATTGTCGCTGTCGTCATGGTTTGGTTGCAGACTGTCTCTGTCGTCAGGGTGTTGTTGCAGATTGTCTCTGTCGTCAGGTTGTTGTTGCAGATTGTCTCTGTCGTCAGGTTGTTGTTGCAGATTGTCTCTGTCGTCAGGTTGTTGTTGCAGATTGTCTCTGTCGTCAGGTTGTTGTTGCAGATTGTCTCTGTCGTCAGGTTGTTGTTGCAGATTGTGTCTGTCGTCAGGTTGTTGTTGCAGATTGTGTCTGTCGTCAGGTTGTTGTTGCAGATTGTGTCTGTCGTCAGGTTGTTGTTGCAGATTGTCTCTGTCGTCATGTTTTTGTTGCAGATTGTCTCGGTTGATACATTTTCGTGCCAAAATTTTTTTGTCCTTAATGTCTAATATTTGGGTCGAATTAATATATGAATCAAGTTTAGTGGTTGATTTTTTCCCTTTGTTGAAAGTTTCAAGTGCAGTACTTTTTACTGTTTTTCGTAGCCAATGCGCTTCATTTAGTTCAGTTTTGTTGTTGAGCTTCCTTTTAGCATTTTTTAATCCAGTTTTCTTGATACTGCCTGCAAATAAAATAAAGGTTATATAAGCATAAATTTATATAGGTAAAAGTGACCTTTGAATATTACTTTCAGTGTTGCTGTAGCTTTTCGTTTCTGAAGTTGTCAGGTTTTGCAAATGTTTTCCATCAACTGTAATATAATATAATTGGGTGTTAGCAAAACACACTAACACGGTCTAAAATGTCGTTCACTTACCATCATTTAATGGTATCGGAGGGGGTTTTGGTAACCGTAAAAGTTTTCTCCCTTTACCAGATTTAGTTTTATTACGCGAAAGTGTTTCGTCATCTATATGAATATAACAGCAATTTTAAGATAAGAAAATTTCGGCAAAAATTATGAGATAATTTCAAACTGTAATTCAAAACTAACCTTCAGAACTTTCCATATTCGCAAATGAAGAACAAATTTGGGCCGTGAACTTTCGTCTCTTTCCCCTCCCAGCATCCTCCACTTCGCTTGCCAAATCTGAGGTTACCTCGGATTTTTTTAATTTCGCCCGTGCTTGACTATAATCAGCTAAAATTTAATTTGAAGAGTTAAGATATTTATCTCCAATATTCAGGCGTGTTACATCTGCACACACAAAAACCACAGGAACATACCAGCCTGGTAAATAACTTTTCCATCGTATAAAATCCAATCCGATTCAGGGTTGGCGTTTTCAGCAATTAATTTTGTAATATCATGGTTCAAACGCGTTGGTGGCCAATAACATTTGTTTCCTGATGGGCACCAGGCTAAGGGAAGAGCTTCTACTGTCCCTTCAGAGAAACTGAATATCACATACATCTAAAATAAATTTAAAAGAAGCAGTATAACAGTTGACAAAACTAGGCATTGTGAAGCACAGGAATAACTGTGGCCAAGGAATCATTTTGGTTTATATGAAAAAAACATTTGCGTTCAAACAAGCTTAAAGGGTATGATTTGACTTTTTTGGAGATTTTGGTAACAAACATGCCTAGGGTAGAAGAAGGTAAAGGATATTTAAAAATGTCATCATATTTTTTGCATAAGCTCCCAGCTAACATTATCTCTTTTTCCTTTGTACGATAAATGTGTTTTATCAAAATTACATCGCCAGTAGTTAATTTAACACAATTATTGCCTAAACAAGTGGTTAAACTATAAAAAGGAGTCTCAAGCTTTTTAAATGACTGAGCATTGCTAGGGATATTTCTACTAGTGTTTTTAATAGGCCGCTTAAGAAGCGTTGATTTAGTTTTGGTCGTTTTAGCACAGAGCCTTTGACCTTCATTTAACCGCTTGCATAGCTGTTGAAGAGGCCGGTTCGGTGAACGCAATTTTTTCTTTAAAAAGTACAAATGATTTTCGAATGGAAAAGCGCTAAAGGCGTCCAAAGGTCCAAACCGTTTCACGTCCAGAGACAAATGTGTTAGAGCGTGGACGTTAAGACTAACAAATTTTTCACCATAGAAATCAGGGCAAGATGAAACGTATAACTCTAACAGTTGCGAGGCATAGTCTAGAAGAGTTTTACTAAAGTTAGGGGAAGCTAAGATGTAAATTGCACATTGCAGTAATCTAAAATGATCTATAACGTCATTAGCGACAATTCCTTTACATAAAACAGGACCTGTGTAAAGAAGAAACTGTCGATATTCAGTGGCCTTCCACCTATCTATGTGTTTTAATGATCTAGGTTTTCTTGCAAATTCACTAGGGATATGCTTTGAGCAGTTCTTAAGTCTCAATGATAACTCTGTAATTTGATTACTACTCAGACGTACTGTGAACTTCCCTTTTTTAACCCACGCCCTTAAAAACCTCTTTGTCACCCCTAAACAGACAAGATGCATGTAGTCTAAAGGAAATTGCGATACCATATCGATATCCAAACCTTCAAGGGGAGAACGGTTTCCACTTAAATGATGTTCTTCATTATCTTGATTTCGAAAGGTTAAATTTGTTCGTAATGTTACTACATCGTTTAAATCATTCAGAAAAACCATATTATGGTCTACCATATAGCCTGGAATTGTGCATTTATCACACGAATAATAACCCGTGTGTCCCTTCGTATTCTTGACAAAGGATCTAGCCGGTGTGTCTAATATGAATGGGCCAACTAGATTACAATTTCTTATTCTACCCCCATAAGAAAATCCGTTCTCCGAAAGACTATACAGTTCTTCAATAAACGGTTTTAGATATTCTGACAGAGAACCTGGCTTATGGTCACCACAAAACACGCCTACTGGGAATACATCACCAACAATGCCATTTTCAAAACTGTACACACCAACCAAAATTGGCCAAAAGTTTTTATTTGAACTTTCAAATAATGGAATGCCATCTATATTAGTGGCAAATGATATATCTTCAGAATAATCAGGATGTGTATCAAAAAATTTGTTAATCCTCTTTCAAGGCCCACATGCCAGTATTCTCCGTGTGAAACTGTACTAATATTTGTCGTTCGCCTCATAGTTTTTAAGAGAGTTCGAGAATCTTTTGGTAAATCACTATGGTTATGTAGTCTAAGAATTTTCAGCAGGCTATTGACTTTAACAGTATCAACATTGTTGTCAGTCACCCAGTCTCGAAGATCTTGTGCTAAATCAGTAGGTTCATTATCAGAACTTACACTAATATCTGAATTGTCACTCGGATAACTATCATAACTATCATCTGAACTCTCAAAGCTTTCACAAATATTATTATTTTCAGCAGCATCGCTATAAGAATTGCTTGCAATTATTTTGCTCATATCCGTCGCCTCACTAGAATAAGTGTGTGTTTCAACCGAAACCACATCGTTGAGAGTTTCGTTTTCAGATTTAGCACAAGACCGTTCAGACACCCTAGCTTTTACATTTTTCAAATATGTGGCCCGTTTTCTTCTCATGTGCCGTTTACTGAGGCTTATTACGTTCTCCATAAGAAATGTATATTAGGTAATAAATTCAGGTAAAATTAAAACTAAATGTTTCATATATTATTAGACTTTCGCATTAAAAAATATTTTGGTTAAACACTCGCCTACAAACCTATCAAACAAAGAAAGAAAATAGGACTTGCCCTTTAAAGATGTGGCCAATTCTTTTAGAACCTCATGGAAAACAAGCTGATAACCAAATGCAATTCTGAAATTTAGTAAAATAAATTAGTGATATTTAAATTTCTGCTTTTTAAATATTTCAAAAATTAGCTAAGATTTTCAAAAATTTAACTAAGATTTTCAAAAATTTAACTAAGATTTTCAAAAATTTAACTAAGATTTTCAAAAATTTAACTAAGATTTTCAAAAATTTAACTAAGATTTTCAAAAATTTAACTAAGATTTTCAAAAATTTAACTAAGATTTTCAAAAATTTAACTAAGATTTTCAAAAATTTAACTAAGATTTTCAAAAATTTAACTAAGATTTTCAAAAATTTAACTAAGATTTTCAAAAATTTAACTAAGATTTTCAAAAATTTAACTAAGATTCTCAAAAATTTAACTAAGAGTTTCAAAAATTTAACTAAGAGTTTCAAAAATTACTATGATTTTAAAAAAAACTATCTCAGACTTAAAAAAACAGACTAACGGAGATTTCAATCATGGATGAAGAATGCGCGTGAGGAAATTTGTTTTCACTCTACAGGATAGGCAACTCCCTATCTCGGGCGACAGAATATTCTGTATATACTCTGTTACAACGTCGGTTGTCAGCACGCGTAAAGCTAGGTCTCTATGTAATCTAGCCTTGCGCGTGCTGACAAGAGACAAAAAACTTCGGGATATTTTAAACGGTTTTTAAATCCTGAAGATCCTGAAGTTTTTTGTCTCTTGTCAGCACGCGCAAGGCTAGATTACATAGAGACCTAGCTTTGCGCGTGCTGACAACCGATGTTGTAACAGAGTGTATACAGAATATTCTGTCGTTCGAGATAGGGAGTTGCCGATCCTATAGCGTGAAAACAAATTTCCGCACGCGCATTCTTTATCCATGTTTCAACTATCTAAATGAGAAACCAAAGAGGTTTGGCTTTTTAAAATTAAACTATTAATGGGCTACCTTTATTTTAAACGTTGTAATAAATTTCGAACATTCAGTCACAAATTGTGATTCACAATTGAACTAAGACAATTTAAACCAGCTAAGCCTCGGCGTAATTCATTAGGAAGACTAGATGCTCGCTAAATCCTACCAAGCAATAAATCAGAAAATTAATTGAATTATTTGGTAATTTATAATTAACAATTTCAAAATTCTTAAGTATATTCACCTTTTAACTCCAACGTTCCAAAACAGCCCTTAAGATTAACTAGTTAAAAAGCGTCTAGATTGGAGAATGGAGAATTTCTTTGTTCCCTTCTTTATGCGCCGAAAAAGCCGTAACAACTCACAACCGGGGATTACCAGAAAATAAACCGACCGAAAAACTTTCCCCCACGAGGTTGTAACGCCGTTTCTATAGTCTGCAAGAAATCTGCTACCATGGAGCAATATTATAGGAGACATAGAAAAATTCAGCAATTTTAAAGTAACTTTCGTTTCACTCCTATAAAACTACTCCATGGACAATGCTGATGTAGGATTTTACAGACTAGGAGGATTCATACCATTTTCACAAGAACAATAATGCAGCCCATTTCATACTCCATGTAGCCTAACCTCGTGCAAATATTATTACTCCTAGTCTGAAAACTATGTTTAGACCGAGTAAACAAATTCTAAATACGATGACACCAAAATTAAATTAAATTTGGCAAATTCGTAAATCATGACTTGTTCTGTTTCAATTTTATCACGGATCACTTAACCACTATATATACTCAAAAAATGATATTTCAAAATTATAAGTCAACAATTTCACGCGGTGACGCGAGACGTATGAGCCTATATCAATCACGCTTTGGGAAAAAGAATTGCCAGCACCATACCCTTCAGTTGTACGATGAAATACCAGCATTGAATATAGAGATATACTTAAATATAATTGATTATGTACCTTAGATTTAATATCAACTTACTTCGAAATTAAATTTATCAAAACAGCTATAACTATTATGTTGAAGTTCAAAAAAACGGCTAAAAATATTATTGGTGCTGGGTTTCTGTATGAAAACATAGTGGCAAATTTTGCAGAAAATACATAAAATATAAGCTGCCGGTTTTGACATGTTCATGTGATGGCAAAATATCTACGTGGTGGACAAGTCATGGCTTCCAGCACGTAGCCATCACCATCAGTCTCCCAGCACACCCGGCAATGACCCTCCACCAAATCGGCAACACCGTGCTACTAGGGCGGAGCCTAAATGTCTCGGTGCCAAATTGTCGCGGCGCCTAAGTGGCGGTGCCTAAATGAGCGGCGCCCAAATGTCGGGTTCCGTGCGCTTCCATTGTCGCAATGGATTAAATGTTTCTCTTTTGTATGAAATTGTATAAAGCAACACTTGTTCTCTTTATTGACACGAATTAACATTTAATAAACACTAAATAATCTTTTTTGCAGTCCTATTCTGAGCTCTGTCGATTATATTGTTTAGAAATCAGGACAAAACCATTTCCCACTTTTAATTACGTCAATTTTCAAACACACAGCATAAAACCATTGAATTTTACAATAGTCCTTATCACAGCCTATCATAAGTTCATTACCCTCTTCCTGTTTGCAAAAACACCATAATTTTCATGGATTAAAAAAACTCGCCTTTTTTGGGTTTTATTGGGCTTTTTTTTTCATATATTTTTTTCTTGTTTCAGTCTACTTCTTACTAGCCCTCGTTTTGAAAATTTATATAATATGTGTCGACTGCTTCAGCGTCTGCTTAAAACTTTACTTGGAAAGGACGATCGCGGATTAACTGAGTGAGAGTTGCGAGTCGAAAAAATGCCCCTTGGCAGTGGTTGAAAGCAGGTTCAAGAGTGGAAAGAATTTACAACCATTGATGGATGTTCGGCTGACGGGCTTTCTGTTTTTGTATTTCGGTCCTCAATTTTAAAATTTTTATTTGACGATTGGATGTCTATTCAAAATTAATTTTTGATTTATGTATCTTATTTATGCTTAATGTATTGTTTTGTCCAGGTAACCATATTATATAGGCTCATGCCTCTGTGGTTGCCAGTAGCTTTGGGTTACAAAATAAATATTATTATTATTAAACTTCGATTTCATTCATTCATTACTAAAGTAAAATGTAAGCATTGTGGCGAATTAATTAGTTCAAAAATTTAAAGGATGAAAGCCCACTTGAAGAAATAAGAGGCCGAAGGTACAGGGAACACTGCTAATAGTGGTGAAATGGAATCTGAATTAGAAATGGTTTTGCTTAATAACACAAACAATAATACTACAGTATATTCACCTTCTCCGGAATTTAACCGCCCTGGAATTTCAATTTCAAATATATCATCATAATCATGTTATTCGGGTTATAAAGAAAAACCAAAGAGAATGAAAACTGCAACATTAATGGATATATTTACAGTAAAGACCTCTGATGAAGAGAAGAGATTTATTGACAAAACAATTGAAAAATTCTTTTATGCATTACTCGACATCTCAAAAGCGTTTGACTCAATTTCATATAAATCAATTATGGCAGTATTGCTTAAACGCAGGTGACCTTCGGGCTACCTAGCCCTTATCAAAGATCTATATTTGGATTGCAGGACTACATACAGTCTATTTGGTGAAACTGACTCGAGGGAGGTTTTATTACGGCGTGGCATTAAACAGCCTGATCCGTTGTCACCGCTTTTGTTCAATCTTGTCTTTGATGAGCTAATTCGGGAACTTTCGGACATAACGGAAGTCTTCCTAGGACCTGGTATCGTTAATGGGAGAACTCATTTATCACGTTGCGGGTTAGGCTTCTCGTTCTTCACTTTCTGGTTATCTATGCGCCTTTGCTCACATCATGGATTCAATAACGCTAGGGGATGTTCTTTAACCGGGTTTCCGATAGAATGCTATTGCCAACTACATGTTCCGAATCATTCCTTGATTCTCCTCTTCATTCCCCCAATTTATTGGACCAAAACGGATGCAGGTGTAGCGCCATCTCTAGACAAAATAAATAGAAAAGATGGCGGTGCCCAATTTAGGCCGTATTTGAATTTTGACGTCATAGAACACGTGATATTTGTCCAATTTCCTTATACCTTCCTGTTAAGGATAGTAGCTGCTGCTAGGGAGCGTTTGGAACATGCATGCTCTATCTTTTGGGGGGAACAAACTATCCCTAGCGTTAGTTAATCCATGCTCTCATCCGGTTAATCTATCGTAATTGGTTATGAGCCACACTGCTCCAGCGTTTCCCCAGTCTGCCACTCATGAATCCATGCCCTCTGCGTTCGCTATAATCATCCTCGCAGCAATAGAAAAGGCGCTGTGATTGGCCCAGTTGCATCACAAACCTTAAAACTATTTTCCGGGAAAGAAAAGATGACTTTCCTTTTGCTTACCTCCACCCCCCCCATGGGCCGCCGACCCCTTTACGACTCTTTAACCGCTGGCAAATATTGTAAATTACCCATAAAATCAGTTATCGGAAAGAGGTTGCAGCGATACTTGATTGAGTTTACCATGACTACTCAAAAGTAACGAAAAACCTGTTTAAATTTCCTCACTAATATTAATAAATTTCAACCTCTTTTGGAACCTTACAATAGCAAATTGCAACTAAAAAAATGGAAATATCTTTTTCAGCAAATAATAAGTTTATATTGATATCATTCTCATTGGCACACTTACGATATCAGCCAGCGGTTAATTTAGGATATCGGCTGTTTGTTAATTTGAAGCTAACTAATGCCAATAAAACAATTCAATTCATTTCAAAATTAATCCAAAGGATTTAAATTCTAATATTAATTATATGTAATTAATTTATCGTAGAAAAGCATGTATGTTTAGGCCTTGCAAAAGCAAGTTTTCAACACTTGCCACAAGAAGGCAGCATACTCCGCACATGCTCACGATGTTAGTCTGTTTATGAGGTAACAAGGAACTTCAAGTGACAGTAAATACCTCCAAAATGAAGAGTTTGCGATTTTAAAATCATCTCCTCGTCACAGGGTATCCGAAGTTTTAAGTCATCTTGCGTGACGATTCAATTCTTAAAAAACGAATCTCTTAATTTTGGCCGTATGTTACTGTCTAATGGCCCTGAAAAGGGCCGTTTTTTTCTCCCAGCAAAAGTATTTCTTAGCGAAACTCGCAGCAAGGTTCTCAAAGGCAGCGGCAATCCTCATTTGAGCTTGCGCCAGCTCTTTGATACCCTGTACCATCTCTCTCTGCCCCTAAGCAAGGCAGTGGCAGCTCTTTCAACTGCCATTTGAATTCCACGCAACTCTGCTGTGGTGGCTTGTTGGGAAGCCCCCAAAGAAACCGCAGCTGTTTCGTAGGGAGTCCTACGAGATCTCATGCGGTTCTTTTTCTTTTCATCATTGAATTTTATGGATATTTAGTAAGTTACTTCTGGCAGATTCAGCGCCTGTCTCAGAAAGATTCATTGAGGAATTCTTCCTCGGTGGAATCTACGTTAACCTCCACTCGTTTGTTCTTAACGTGGGGTGTTGATTTTGGTTTGGGATGCTTTCGCACCCAGAAACGAATGGCTCCCCTACTTCCGGAGTAGTCTCCATCGCTACTTCAAAATTCTCGTCCTAAGTGACGTAGGAGCATGATGGACGCTCCGATTGCGGTGGTAGACTGCTCGTATTAGATTCAGCAATCACATCTACTGCGGCAACAAAACCCGCCTCAGGAACAGAATTTAGCCCTGTGACTGTTTACCTTCCAAAAATTTAAAGAAGCCGCTCCTCCAAATCTGTTAGTGGCTGGGCTTGCGGGTCACCACCAGTTTTGTTCTTTAAAGCCTTGGAGGCAACGCTATGCAGAAAAACACTACCGAAAAAGATTGCTTAATATAATATAAATTATAAATATATATAAATTATAAATATAATAAATTATAAATATAATATAAATTATAAATATAATATAAATTAAAATATAATATAAATTATAAATAAAATTGTACTTAAAGTGCGAAATACCTTCATCCACTTTTCTATTGTTTTCGAAGGGCCTGTTTCCGGCAGAAACGAAAAGGTCACCGAGACGCGATAAATCATAAAAAGTCCAGTAGACTTAAAAACTATAGACATATCGAAGCTAGTTTTTGTTTTAAACGCTCTTATCGTTTTTTTTTACCTAAATTTGATCTAAAAACTAACTATATATACTGGGAACCTTAATCTTAAAAGTTCACTTGTTCTCTTTCTTCTAGTCTTGTAATCTCGGAGTTTAAATTGTCTTAGTAGCCCTAGTCATTAGCCTCATGTATTGATTTAGTTAAACGTTGTCCAAATGGACAGAAAATAAAGTTATTCGTTTTTAACTCGCCGTCGTGGTACTTTTAGTTAGAGAACACTTACAATAACGCAACATTTCTTGGTGCCGAAACCCGGGAGTGAGTGAGCGGAAC
This sequence comes from Phalangium opilio, assembly GCA_019434445.1. Lineage (NCBI taxonomy): Eukaryota > Metazoa > Arthropoda > Arachnida > Opiliones > Phalangiidae > Phalangium > Phalangium opilio. The sequence goes on along the minus strand of JAEQBA010002281.1, from coordinate 127,246 downwards.
GTTGTGTTAAGGAGTCGTGTTGAGATACGGTACGTGAGACAAATGGAGAAGTTGCGTGTGGCACGAAGAACTTTACGCGGTAGAACAACTAAAATTATAAACAAGTTGACGGAGATAGTCGAGGACGAGGAATGGCTAACGGAAGAAGCTGAGCAGCTACTTGATCAACTTACCGAAAAGAAAAGGAAGCTAGATGAATTAGACGAACAAGTCATGAACCTGATTCCCGACGATAACGAAGACGAAATTGCCAATGAGACTGAGGCAGTTGAGGAGTATGGAGAAGCCGTGATTGCTATCAAGAGAAAGGTTCTTAGACGAATGACTGGTGGCGGAGAAATGAACTCGTTAGTATCCGCTGGCCAAATGTTACGAGACTCTTCGAGGGAAGTCGTAGTAAGAGGGTCTAGAGTTCAGAGAGAGGCTAGAGTACAAGTCAAGTTACCAAGGATCACGATTCAAACGTTTTCTGGAGATTTTGCAGGATGGTACAGTTTTGGGGACAATTCAAGACTACCATCCATGAGAACGAGGGTCTGGCGAACATCGATAAGTTCAATTACTTAAAGTCCTATATGGAGGGAGTGGCGGCCAGCGCTATATCAGGTTTTACCGTGACCGCGGAAAATTACGAGAAAGCGGTTGAAGTCTTGAAGAATCGTTTTGGAAGAAAAACGCCAGCCAAGCAGAGTCACATGCAGAAGCTGAGAAGCCTTGTAGCAGTTAAGAGGTCAAGCGACGTTGCGGGTCTGCGTCAGATGTATGACACTTGTGACACCCAAATAAAAAGTCTGGAGTCGCTGGGAGTCGAACTATCAACGTACGGTAGCATGCTGTATTCGATCCTTCTGAGCGTGATACCTTCGGATATCCAACTAGAGTATACCAAGAAGCTGGAAGACGAGGATATTTGGAGTGTCACCGACTTGCTTGAGCACGTACGGAGAGAAGTTGAGAGTAGAGAGAGAACGGCCATCTATAAGACAGAAGAGAGCCAGCTAGACAGACGCCAGGAGAATTACAGCACAAGGAGCAAGATGGGTTCTAGTTATCAATTTGAGTAAGATACCCCAAAAGGACTTCAACCGCAGCCGCTTTGAGCACTGCGGTTTCGAAAGTATGCATCTACTGCCAGGAATCAAGTCATAGACCGGAAGAGTGCACGTCGACACTTCAGCAGAAGACGAAAGCTATTCACCAACAGGACAGATGCTTTATCTGTCTTGGTACAGGGCACATGGCACGACGCTGCAAATCCGGAGTCAAGTGCAGCATCTGCGGAAAAAGGCATCACACGTCCATTTGCAAAACTGGCCCACAAGCGGAAGCGGAGTCGAAGATAGGAGAATCCCAAGCAGATAAGAAGTTAACCGTGCAAATGACGGTCCTACCTCCAGTTTCATCACTCTATGAACACGTATATCTGCAAACGGTACTTGTACACATAGAGCATCAAAACAATCAAGTCTTGGCAAGATGTCTTCTTGATAACGGAGCCCAGCAATCCTTCATACGAGAAGAACTATCAAGAACGTTGAATTTACCGGTCATCGCCGAAGACACCGTTTTAGTAAATTCATTCGGATCAAGCGAGGGCGTTATACGCAAGCAAAGACGAGTCCAAATAACGCTAAGAAGTATTCTGCATCCTGACAACTGTGTTCAGTTGGAGGTACTGGAAGTTCCGACTATCTGTGGAGCGCTCGTGAGCATTCCGGGAGAGAATATTCGACAACAATTGAAAGAACGGGGCATTAACATTACGGATCGATCAGAAGTTAATGGCGTTGTGGCTCCAACCGAGCTAGGAGTACTAATCGGTGCTGATCATTATTGGTCACTGGTACCTGGAAATACCGTAAGGCTAGGAGGATCATTAGCAGCAGTCGAGAGTCTGTTCGGCTGGTCTATTCAAGGGCCGGTACCAGTATCTATCAACGTAGCAGTTCGATCATCATCTATCATGTTATCAGTCGCCGAGGATCAGAGACTGTCCGCGTGTTTACGTCAGCTGTGGGAGCTAGAATCTATTGGGATCCAAGAAGACCAGCCAATATCCGTGTCTGATAGCGAAATGATTTCCAAGCACAGATCCACAATACAAGTCAAGGCAGGGCGATACCAAGTCCAGCTACCCTGGAAAGCAAGTCACCCTACGCTCAAGGATAACTTACCAATCGCCAAGCAAAGAATGAGCGGTTTAATCAAGCGTTTCCAACAAGATAGCAGCCTCTACGACAGATACAAAGCCGTCATATCAGAGTACTTAGACACGGGAATCGTCGAAGAAGTTCCAACGGACGATATAACTACCCCAGATGGACAGCCTTCTACATACCACACTTCGCAGTCTTGCGGGAGCAAAAGAAAAGTACCAAAATACGAGTGGTTCACGATGCCTCTGCCAGTCAAAGGGGTGCACCATCACTCAATGATTGTCTGATGTCCGGTCCAAATCTTAATCCAGATCTCTTACTAGTCTTACTTCAGTTCAGAATGAATCGTATAGCTCTGATGGCGGACGTAGAGAAGGCATTCCTCCAGATTTCACTAGAGCCAGAAGACCGAAATTTCGTACGATTCCTATGGATTAAGAAGTTACCACGAGCCAATGAGAAGCCAGAGTTTGTCCATCTTCGAATGACCAGAGTACTGTTCGGCGTAACCTCGAGCCCCTTCCTATTGACCGCAACACTAAAGTATCATTTCGAGAAGTATCAAGAAGACAGATTTCCAGAAGTTAGCGCATTACTTATGAAGCAGCTTTATGTGGACGATTTCGTCACCGGAGCGGCCGACGTATCAGATGCTTACAAGATATACCAAGACTCAACCTTAATCCTTCAGGGAGCCAACATGAACTTGAGAAAATGGGTAACGAACGCTCCGGAGCTTCAGAGAATCTGGGAAGCAGAAACCACGACACCAATGTCGCTGCTCAAAGAAGATAGCCAGAGCCAGAACATTAAGGTCTTGGGTATATCATGGAACCCTAAAAACGACGTATTCGCATTCGACGTATCGGACCTACTCGATTTTCTTCTGGACAAAAAAAGACACCAAGATTGGCGTTCTCCAAGCTACTTCCAGAATATTCGACCCAATCGGTCTCATATCTCCAGTACTCATAACCGTTAAATGCCTATTCCAAAAGCTATGGGTTCAAGGAGTCGAATGGGATGAGAAGCTTCCCGACGAGCTACAAGCGGAATGGGAACTATGGTGCCAAGATCTAACCATGATTCCTCAAGTAGTCATTCCCAGGTACTACTACGCCACGGACGACGAGAATCCAATTTGCCGAGAGATCCATATGTTTTGCGACGCTAGCAAAAACGCATACGGTGCTGTGATATACTTACGCTACGTAACAGCATCCGGAAACGTAGGAGTATCGTTGATAACGTCCAAAACCAGAGTCGCCCCATTGAAAACATTGACGTTACCGAGACTGGAGCTAATGGCGGCACTCGTTGGAGCAAGGTTGCTGAAGTACAGTCTGGGAGCCTTCGATGGAAGCATTACAGAGTATCGTTGTTGGTCAGACTCCGAAATCGTATTACATTGGATCAGAGGGGTCTCCAAGCAGTGGAAACCGTTCGTGGAAAACCGGATTTCCGAAATTCAGTCTCTAACTGAACCGTTACGGTGGAGCCATTGCCCGGGGCATGAAAATCCAGCGGACTTACCTTCTCGAGGATGTAAGGTCAAGGATATTATTCACAATGAATCTTGGTGGAAGGGTCCATCATGGCTATCCCAGCAAGAAGAAAGTTGGCCAAAAAGCAAGTTCCACTCAATTGCAGAATCCAGCGAAGTCCTGAAAGAAAGACGCTCAACCGCAATACTTACCTGCATTGCAAAGAACCGAGAGCCATTACTTGACCTACAGAAGTATAAAACAGCAAGCCAAGCCTTCAGAATCACTGCCTGGATACTACGATTTGTCCACAACACTAGAAAACCAATAAAGATGCAAGGATCGTTGGGAGCTGACGAGATTAATGAAGCAAAACGATTCTGGATAAAGAGCACTCAAGCAGAGGCCTTTTCACAGGAATATCAGTCCTTGAAAG
>JAEQBA010002281.1:80913-122764 GCA_019434445.1 Phalangium opilio | reverse complement strand
ACCGCTGTACTTACGAGATGCCAAAATAACTAAGTTTCTATTGCCTTATTTACATGCGGCGTCACTCGGGCACTTCATCTGGAGATCGTCACGGATTTGAGTGCTGATAAGTTCCTATTGGCTCTCCGCCGATTCCTGGCAAGAGAGGATTTTGCCATACTATCTACTCCGACAACGCTAAGGGCGTTCAAGCGGTCCGAAAAGGATATCAAAGCGTTGTACAGAAATGTACGAGCGGATCCATTCAAGAGGTCCTTGGTCAGAAAGGCATCAAATGGGTGTATATCTCGAAACGCGCCGCATGGTGGGGCGGATTTTGGGAGAGCTGGTGCGCTCTGTTAAAACCTGCGTGAAGAGAACCCTGGAAAAAACCTCTCTCAACTACGAGGAACTGACAACCGTAATCACCGAAGTAGAAGCGTTCTAAACTCGAGACCGTTGACACATACTTTCACGGAAGCTGGAGAACCTGGCCCCTTAACACCGGCTCATTTCCTGATCGGTCGCCGCCTTCTGTCGTTGCCAGATCAGAACTTCAAATTGACGACACACCATTAGTGAGAAACCTCTCACTAAAAGACTGAAGCATCGCCAAGTACTCCTAAACCATTTTGGTCCAAATAGCGTAATAACTACCTGTTGGAGCTGAGGTCCGCTCACGAGACACCTACCGTCAAAAACATCGAGTTCCAGAAAGGAGACATCGTTCTTTTGGAGATCAGAAGTTACCCCGGCAATCCTGGAAAATGGGCAGAATACGAGACCTTTCCCGGACGAGATGGCAAGTCAGATCCTGCGCCCTGCGCCTACCATGCGGACCATCATCCGAAGAGCGGTCCAGATATTATATAATATGGAAGTCAATCTAATGAGCGAGTCATTGGCGGGGAGATGTTCCGAAACGAAAAGGTCACCGAGACGCGATAAATCATAAAAAGTCCAGTAGACTTAAAAACTATAGACATATCGAAGCTAGTTTTTTGTTAAACGCTCTTATCGTTTTTTTGACCTAAATTTGATCTAAAAACTAACTATATATACTGTAACCTTAATCTTAAAAGTCACTTGTTCTCTTTCTTCTAATCTTTTAATCTCGGAGTTTTAAATTGTCTTAGTAGCCCTAGTCATTAGCCTCATGTATTAATTTAGTTAAACGTTGTCCAAATGGACAGAAAATAAAGTTATTCGTTTTTAACTCGCCGTCGTGGTACTTTTAGTTAGAGAACACTTACATAACGCAACATCCTCAAACGGCAGGTATCAAATCCCAGATATTCGCAGTCCTCAAACGGCAGGTATCAAATCCAAGATTTTCCCAGTCGTCAATTTTTAATCAATTTGAATCCTTAATTTTTCGGAAATGAAACTCGGAGACTTTTTTTAAACCCTTAATTTTAAGAAGAGAAGGAGCGCGAGTGCGCGAAATACTATAGGAAAAAAAGAAAATAATTAACTCTTAAATCGCGAAAAAGGAAAAATATTAATTTACCCTTAAATCGAGAAGAAGAAAAATACCCCTTAACCCTTGAGAAAGATTAATAAAAACTGTCATTGTAGACAAAGACGGGAAAGTGTAAAAGATAAGTGTAGAAAATGAATTGCCAGAAGTAACAGATATTAAAATTTTTGCTTTTGAAGACATGATCATTAAACATCGATTATTTTAAAAAATTCTTATCTTAGTTTTTTTCACCAAATTTTCATTAAACTCAATATATTTTTCCACATTATTTACACAAGTATTTTGCTCTATATAGTAGTTCAAGAAAAAAATTGTATCTTCATGTTTTTTGATACTAGGTTTTAGTTCAAATACTCCAATTTTTATATTTTATAATTGAAATATTGCCAAGCAGAAAATTACCAAGGCCGTTTGACTGTGATGTAGTTATTAATGTTCAAAAGATATTTTGGGACCTATACATCACGTTAATTTTCCTACTTTTAAAACTTTCAAAATAACGACTACGATTTTCACACAGTTTTTTGTTCAACCGTTTTCTGACTATTTCATTTTCCTTATAGGACCGAATACTCAAAACTCATTGTAAATTTTTGGTATAAAAAAATTCACTCGCGTACTGGTTTTGAAATGATGCACATGTTTCATGACAAATATTTTGACTAATTTTTGTGAAAAAAACTAAGATAAGAATTTTTAAAATAATCGATGTCTTATGATCATGTCTTCAAAAGTAAAAAGTTTAATATCTGTTACTTCTGGCAATTCATTTTCTACACTTATCTTTTACTCTTTCCCGTCTTTGTCTACAATGACAGTTTTTATTAATATCTGTCGGTAATCTAGCTTAATTACCAGTCGTCGGTAATCTAGCTTAATTACCAGTCGTCGGTAATCTGGCTTAATTACCAGTCGTCGGTAATCTGGCTTAATTACCAGTCGTCGTTAATCTAGCTTAATTACCAGTCGTCGGTAATCTAGCTTAATTACCAGTCGTCAGTAATTTGGCTTAATTACCAGTCGTCGGTAATCTAGCTTAATTTCCAGTCGTCGGTAATTTGGCTTAATTACTAGTCGTCGGTAATCTAGCTTAATTACCAGTCGTCGGTAATTTCGCTTAATTACCAGTCGTCGGTAATCTAGCTTAATTACCGGTCGTCGGTAATTTGGCTTAATTACCAGTCGTCGGTAATTTGGCTTAATTACCAGTCGTCGGTAATCTAGCTTAATTTCCAGTCGTCGGTAATTTGGCCTAATTACCAGTCGTCGGTAATCTAGCTTAATTACCAGTCGTCGGTAATTTCGCTTAGTTACCAGTCGTCGGTAATCTAGCTTAATTACCGGTCGTCGGTAATTTGGCTTAATTACCAGTCGTCGTTAATCTAGCTTAATTACCAGTCGTCTGTAATCTAGCTTAATTTCTAGTCGTAGGTAATCTAGCTTAATTACCAGTCGTAGGTTATCTTGTTAACTTAATATATATGTGTGGGGTCCTTTTCCAACTTAACTTGTTAGCTAACACAAGCTTAGGTTCTCTTGTTTTTTTACCACTACGAAAATTGGACCAAATAGCCTTAACCGTGCTAACATCATAAACTGACTATTATCCTTGCTAAAATATCGCAGATTGGAATGCTTTTGAAAATATGAAATTAAACATACTTAAACTTAAATCTAATTAATGAAAATTGGAAAGCGGAAAATCTAAATACCAGGCTTTCGTTTAAAACCGTTTTCAAGTCAAACAAACGAATAGTGTTTGCATTACGGCTACCACAAAATGGTTATGTGTAAAATATTTTCCCATGTTATTTCTATGGGAAAATTTCGAGGTTTTCGTCAAAATTACTGATTATTTTTATGGAAATGAAAACCACCCTTGGCAACTTTATTTTTTATAAAATAAACTATAAAATGAATCTTTTTGAAATTTTAACTACATATTCAGGGTCCGAATTGTAGTTCTGTGGAAATTTTTCAAAGCAGTTAATACAATACAAAAAAGTTATATCCAATCAAAAAACCATCCTTATACATTAAAGTCAGTATGAAGTCTTATCTAAGAGAGCTACCGCTTTCAGAGAATATGGAAGAGGAGCAACTTGTCGTAGGAAATTAAAATCTTGAAACTAATTTGATAAACTGACTTGAAACTATGGTTAAAAAACTTAGATTATGGTTGACGGATTAATTCAATTTTAAAAAATTTAACTTTCTATTTTTGAACATTATTATTTTAATGCATAACTGCACGATTTTAACCTAAACACCCCTAAAATTTCAATTTGAAACTTAGAGGAGACATTCCATAGAGGTTATAAATTGCAAACCTCCCTTAGATATAAGTTCAATTTTTTGTTTAATTTTTTATTTTGACCCCCGAAGGAGAAATCACTATTTAAATTGAAATGTATGAGCAATGGATTATTAGTTTGAGATTTAATATTTTAACTTAAATGTTGGATGAGGTAAGGTAATATTTTCGGCCTACACATTCTTTCCAGATCATTGTTCAACAATACATAGGAATATAATTTAGTTTTAGCTTGACGTGGCAGCGCCATTTTTTAACTATGATTATAATCCGAGTACATAAATGCGCTAGGCTTAGAATAGCCTTAAAACGAATTGGAAGAATCCCATCAGTTGGTGATTCCAGAACCTGTTCATGATGAGGAAACTGGAAAAAGAAAAACTAAAAACGATTAAGCCTTAAGCTGAACGTGGCGGCGTCCTTCTTAAAACTAAATTTAGTCGGCATTCGAAGCAAATTTTAATCTTTAGGTGCAATATTCCAAGTGAATGTTAAAACGCCAACTGAAAAGAGAAAAACTCTAGCCTATTGTTTCCACGTCGACCCAAGAGGTACAATAGAATCGAGTAATTTACTAAAAAGTTCGACGTGGCGGCGTAGTCCTTATGATTAAATTGACTCGATGTATGACGCGTTTTTATTTCGAGGAAGGGTACTCCGAGGGGTTTCGCCAGTAGCCCTAATCCCCTCTTAACGCCAAACTATGGCTCGATGACAAAGCCTGGTAAGAAGAAAAACAAACAAGATAAAGTTTATTCGTTCAAATAAACTTACACTGGGGAAGCGGAAACTCACCTCTGACTCATCTACTTCTAAAGCTCGCTCAAGGCTTTCAATTTTAGCAACGTTGCCATGGTTTTTCCGTTATGGCCGGAGCGCTGGTAACGCGTTAACGTTCTCGCCCACTCCTCAGCAACGTACATAAGAGTTGTTGACATTGAACATGCCAAGTACTTCCTGGCGAATTTGGCCATTTTGGCATGGCGGTTGACTTGGCCCTCCAAATGTCCAGGGGAGCCATGTTACTATTTTTATCCACTTTTTGTGGTAGGGCTTCCTTTAAATAGACGCTGACCTCCCCAGAAGGCGATGCTGGTAATGTCTTTGATCCACCAGGTGGAGCCAGGGAGAGGAACATCGAATCTCCTTTTCGGCTTCCGCTTCATTGTCTCTTTTCTCTTCGTCTTCCATGTCTTTTAATAATCTTTGAACTATATTCAAAACCTCATTTCACTCCATTCTGGAGTAACAAACTGACCTGTGAAAAGATAAATGCATACAATATAATTTAATAGAGAATACTATTCGCCTCCGGTAGGGGATATCAATAAGGCAAGAGATAGAGGGTTAACCTAAGATACTTCAAAGATAGAAAATTTTTACCAGTGAACATATATCTTATCAAAAACGAAGCCAGTATAAAATTTTCATCTTTTATAACACTAACGGACGTGTCGGCAAATCTTTTTCGAGATTTTCTTTGAAATCAAGAAAGTGTAAGTATTTTAGCTTCCTGATCTGGACGAACGCCCCGACTAATCCGGCCCAGAGTTTTCGCAGCCACTGGCTCGAAAGATTCAAATTCTTTGGCCGCTGCTTTTATGGGTTTACAGAGCTCCAAAAACTCCTTCATGCCGTACATGTCGTTTAAACTTTTATCGGCACAATCCAAGGTCGAATGAAGAGTCTCCTTTCTTTCTTCTTCATACTTTAATAAATATAAGAAAATCAAGGTTAATTTTGATATGGACATTGCCTTTATTCATTGAGAATGATCAAACTGACGATCTCAGTTGAGTTAATGGAGCTCTAGGGAAAACCACTAGATGTTGAAAGCTTTTATCTTTAACATTTTATCCCTCCCAAAGTGTTAGGTCTGGAGAAATATAAATTTATAGTACCTTAAGCAGAGACCCAATTCCTTCCAATACAGATAGGAATCTTGTAAAATTTTTATCGAGTGTCACCGAAGAAAATTTTGGATGAATTCGGCGTATTTTTAACAGTTGAAATACATTTTTCACCTTTCCCAAAATACTGCTTCCAGTTGACGGACGAAAACCTGATACAGAGCATTGTCCATGCATGTTAGGCTCTTCCATGGTGACTGCACTGAAAACCCTTCTTCCGCTTCATTTGTAATAATATCCAGCTTATTGAAACCTACAGGAAATTAAAAATGTTTCTTTCAACTTCCAAGGGTTGCCAAGTGGTTCAAATTTAATTACCATTTTCGGTCAGCGAAACTGGCAAAACCCACGACTTTGCGTGTTTATACTAGGAGAGTACCTTGGGCGCGTCCATCATGAGAACCGAACACTGTAGCACATCTACGATACACGAATAGTTTATGATAAATAGTTTGCTGGGAACAAAGCTATATATGGGGATAATTTTAAGCTACATACCTCTGAGGTTTTTATACCGTTTTCGATCAAGGCTCCCTTAATCTTCCGAAAAATACCTTCGGATGAAAGTGGCATGATTTGAACAAAACCTACTAGTATGGCGCGGTGATAGGGAAATTTCTCGTCGATGAAGTTGACGTTCACCTCGACAATTTCACCCCAACAAATTAACACCACGTGTTTTTCCTCCTCAGTCGACTAGAATTACAAAAATATTTAGTGATAATCATGAAAAATATTTGATATAAATTTTGTTTTAACTAACATCAGGGGTAAATGACGAAAGGAGTTAGAGACGCTAGCTTCCGTAGTGTAGAATACAGTGGGACTTTCAAACGTAGACACAGAAAAGAGAAAACGCCTCGGTCGCGCCGTCTATAATTCAAAATAAGTATGATATTTTCTAACCGATAGCGTGGCAGCAAAGTTTCGAAAGTCATGCTGGGATATCCATTTTCTCCTGTCTGCTAGTGTTCGTCTGCTTACTACTGAGTGACAATTAGGCTTAGAGTAAAGTTTATTCATTAAGGTGAACTATAAAGTTGGTAAATTCCTTATTCGTTAATGAAATGGAATTAAATGGACTCATAAAGTTTACAAATGATCAAATAGAAAAAGAAACCCCAAGTGAAAGGCGTTTGTTTATAATCAACAAGTTAAAAAATGGCCCTGCCCCAAATATCTCGGAATTTCTGTTGGAATTGGTTGATGTTTACAAAAGGTTGGAAGTAAAAGTATATGATGAATTTCTCAAGCCTAAATCTGTCCCTAAAAAGAAAAGCAGTAGTAAAAACCCAAATGAAAATGAACCTGAGTGTCGTAAACAAACTAAATATGCAATGGCAAAGTTCATGTTTGATTACCATAACGAAGCGGCTTTGGTGAGAGAGACATATTTAGACCACTTCAAAAATTTAGTCTCAAATGATAAAACGTCTGAGTTAGAATCAGTTACTTCATTTTATATGAGTAAAGTGTTCGAATATGGTCAATTAGTTAATCTGAGACAAAATTGGGCTGACAGTGCTGATGGCAACAGTGCTAAGATGAAAGAAGAAAGCTTAAGTGGAATACTTAAACTTGGAAGTGGTGGTTTGGCTGGAATTAGAAAAGTTGCAGTGAAAGGAAAGAAGAAAACTCTTTCAGTAAAACAAACAATAGAGCAACATCAGTTTTACAAGATGACTGTTCAGTTTAAAATGACGAGTGTGGAAAAAGAGAAAAATCTTCCGTTGGATCTAAAAGTTCTCGACCAAGGAGGCCTACTTTTTCCAAATAAAGGGTTCCTTCCTTTCATTAGAAAAGTTAATGACGTAACCAGAAGCTACGCAAACTCTAGAAATTACAATAAGTATGGAGTCAATTTGATTAAAAAAACAACTGAGCAACTTTTCAGCCTGAAAAAAGAACTAAGGGATTTATATAATGATGGAATATTAAAGGAGAGCATTAAAGTTATAAGTGAGGAAGTTTCTAATAAATTTTTTGAAACCTGGTTGAGGAAGATGGTGCATTGTCGTATTCAAGAGTTTGTGGGTAGCTATTGCAAAATTCAAAAATCAGAGAAAACTGACGTTAGTTTAAGGGATAATTTATTAGCACCATCTAGTCGGGGATCGAAGGATGCCAATAAAACAGTGAAGTCAAAAGCTACAAAAAAGAAACGAATCACACCTGAAACTAGTCAAATAAATACTGTCTACAAAGCTACCTTAACAGGAAAACCTAAAGGTGTCACTAGACTGAAAACTGTCAATGTAAGACAAGCTGCTGGTCCATCAAACTATTATGAGCAAGATAGTCCAAACTCAATTAACAACCTATCCCCTGGCCTGTCTGGTTCCGAAAATTCCGAGAAAACAAGTGAGCAATTAAAAACTAAATCTGTGAAAATTAGCAAGCTTCGAAGAAGCAGACGAATTGCTGGTAGAGTTCTCCTAAAGGATTACTAACCCCTGCTAATCTGTGATACAACTAGTCAACAATTAAATGATTCCTGATTCTGAGATCATACAAACGCAAATCAATAAATAATTCCATAGAATAAAAATAATGTGATAATAAATGCTCTAGATCCCTGGTTCATATTAAAGATTAAATTCAGATTTAAATGGCTTTAATCAGATATAAATAGCTTTAATCAGACTTATGTGACATTTGGCGCTGATAAAATCAATGTTCCTTGTTTATTTAAAACAAAATGTGGGTCAAATATTTTAAATATTGTTTTTATTAATAAAAATCCAATTTTAAATTTAAGAGAAACAGTGAAAAAGGTATCATATTATCGGGATCCGTGGTTCCTGGATTAAAATCATATTTAAATGACATTTACTCCTGATAAAATCAACGTTCTTAGTTTCTTTAAAATTAAATTTGGGTTAATTATGTTTAAAATGTATTTTTATAATATATTTAAAAAACATTTAAGGGAAATGTGGTTCATTTATTGAAAAAATATAGAAGATACACGTGATTCAACTTTTTAAACTCCCGCTTAATTATGATTTTCATAAACTGATTTTTACAAGTCCCCAGATCTAATATATAGAGGTGCATCTCTGTAGTCTTTGTTTGAAGAGTGTCTACCCGTAATATTTGCTCGTACTGTCACAGCTTTACGGGCGTGGCTGTAGTTTACGCTTGAAAGTTTACTTCCTGTTGAATATTTGAACTGCGCGAATAAGCTTTCAACAGCGCTACCATTTATTCGCGAAGGTGAAATAAAATATCCTGGATTCCTTGAAAGAAAGTCCAAAGCTAACCCTTCCATTCCAAATACGCAAATTCTAAGGAGGTCCCATGTTTGCCAGGAGATATATTCAGTTTGTGTCGCTTTGTTTGGTTGGAATGCAGAATTTTCATTTAATAATTCACTGGCCCACTCCTCGAAAAACGTATATCCCTCCCTAATTGATTTCAAAATTAATGAATCTTTACAGTCAATTTTTCCCATATTTAGTAAACCATTTTCAAAAAGCTTATTACAGGCTTGCAAGTACAAATAACATTGCATAGCTCCAGAACGGCTATCTTTAGTTGCGCTGCTGTCTTGTGAATGCGTGTACAATTCTGATAACACTTGAGGTTGCTGCATGATTTAGTTTTGTCCACGCATCTCTAATAATGTAGCTTTTTAAAAGCCTTGGTACAAAACGCATTTGGCCGTTCTTTGCCCTTTCCTCCTCCCTTTTATAAAGATCTTCTATTTGCTTCCATCCAAATTTAACTCCTTTTCTGGTAAAATCTTTTGGCCCATCTTCTCTAGATGCGTATTGTTGGCCAATGAAATTCTTTAAATCATAAGTAGGGCAAGTTATCCAATAAATATATCTATCTATAGCAAACGGGTGCTTAAATTTAGGGGATACATCGAAGTTGTATTTGCCATTTTCTTTTTTGTATCCAAACGCCCCTTTAGTGTTCATTGTCAACTTCATAAGAGAAATATTGGAGCTAGCTCCATCGCAAACCAAGCCGATACCTTTGAAATTAAACTGTTCAAATATTCTTATAACTTCGTAAAGGTTTGTCATCATAAAAAATATATTAACTGAGTAGCTTGAAGAGTAATAAGGGCCTATTACGTCAAAATTTGAGGACATGTCTCTCCATAAAATTGCAAAATATACTGAGCCGCGGTTGGTGTTTTTTTGTGAGCATTAGAAAAGACGTCATGCAAGCTTGGAAATTCCTCTTCTGTCATGGCCAATCCCATAAACGCGTGAGATTTTGAATTCCATATGACTTGGTCTATAACTTTCACTTCGTCGAATATGAGAACACCTTCACCAAGGGGCTCTTTTTCTCCTTTACTTATTTTTTCATTTCTGAAGGAAGAATATTTTTCAGATTGATCCTTCATGTATTTAAATTCAATTCCAGGTTCACTGTCGTACTTTTTAGCTTTGGCTCTCACAGTGTCAAGACTAGGAAGTTGAAGAATCCCAAAGTCATGTATTGCTTCAAATGCTGCTTTACTCCTGGTGTAAATGGCCAAGGCAATTCTGTAGGTTATTATATTCCAGCGATTTTGTTTAGAACCAGACTTGTTTTTAATTTGGTCCTGAAAAAAATTCCTTACATCTTCGTGATGTCGTTTTTCTGAATCCCTTTTCCAAATTGTTTTCAATACTTCAGCGCTGGATGGCAGTTTCATTAATGATATCGTCAACCTTTTCTGGGTGGTCTGAATTTATAAGCTTTACAAGATGGCTTAGCTCGTTTGACTGATTATCATTCAAGTTTATGTCTTTTTCTTTAATTAGAGCTTGAAGTTTATTTAGTTTTTCTTGAATAAATCTTCTTGCACTTTGGGCACGATTTAATCTTACTTTTCTACTTTTTGGTGACAAAAACGATAATGGATAATTGCTACTTTTTCGCGTTCGTTTCAAATTTCTTGTTGGTGTTTCAACAATTTTTCGTTTCAATACTCTTGACAAGTTTCTTTGCAATAATCTACAGTTTTGACATTTTTCCAAATAATTTTCACCCCGTACTGGTTGTGTCTTTGAAAAAATTACCGGACAATCACTAGATTGGTACCGCAGTGTTGGAGTTATTATATTTAAAATTTTTGGATTGTTAATGACACGAGTTAATGGAAGTTCATTAATTTTGTTTTTGTCAACGCCAGTACAAAACACTTTATTATTGACTTCTGGCTTAAAGAGCAAAAGTTGAATATATTCTTGAAGTTTTCCTTCATCCAAAGAACTCAAATTGAGAATGTTGTCAATACGATCTTCTTTGAATAGTATTGATAAACAAATTTTCCCACTCTCAGTGACAGTAACAGATATAGGATCACGTTCATCGTTGAAGATTCCAGTAACTTTACTTGAAGTTATTTCTATAGCAAACTCGCCTCTTATAAGGTTTTTCACCTAAAATAAAAGTAGAGAGCCTCATGTTGATATCCAAAAACCATTGGCTTAACCAGGGGTAAATAATGTTATTTACCCCTGGCTTAACGAGAAATATTGATGAAGTTAGGGGGTAAAGTCTCTTTCTAATAAGTCAGGCTAAGAAACCTAATTTCACCAAAGTATGTCTTGAATCTTAGGGTTATACTAGTATGGAAATATAAATCAAACCTTGTATCTTAAAGACGAGTATTCTTGACAATGCAGAATTTTCATTATTTTATGGATGAGGCTTTTATCTGTTGGTAGGTCCATTGAATCATCACCAGACACAGTTTGCACAGCACAGTTAGACACACTTCTATAAGCTGCCATAATATTAGTTTGAATCACCTTGTCTTCAAATTTTGGAAGCTGTGATTGATTTTGTTCCGGTGTTTCTAGTTTTTCTTTTAGTGAAAAGTTACATTGTGTTCCTATGGATTTGGATTCGTTTGCCGATTTTTGGGCCGCGCTCTCCAACGATGGTAAAATGTAGCATTGCGTTTTTGCATCCTTCAATACAGTTTTACTTCTTTTAATTTCTTTGGTCACAGATACAGTTGATGCCACAGTTCCCACTCGCACTGACTCGGAAAAATAACTAAGCCTTGGCTCACTGGGCCGACTCTGTAACAGCGCACTTACGGCAAAACAAGTTTTGAACACATTTTGAGGATTTACCCGGCTTCAAATTGCAAATTGTTGACTTATCTTTCTTCTTTAAATCACTGTTCACTCGCGATTGAATATAATAATTATATTGGGTTGATTTATGAGACGTCTTGACAACATCGACACCCGCCATTTTACTTTACCCAGAATACCTTGCGGCGCGAGATTTTAAGGGAAAATTTTCAAGGTTGTGGTCTTATTTACAATACGGTTCCAAAGATGGCACTACGTTAGTTACAAATTCTATGACGTTTCAAGGCCCCACTGTATTCTACACTACGGAAGCTAGCGTCTCTAACTCCTTTCGTCATTTACCCCTGCTAACATAAACCATTGCAGGCTTTTTCTTTTTAAGTAGATTTTTTATTTCGGCAAAAAGTTCCATCGAAGATGGTACAGTGACCCGGGGTCCACCCCTCGCCACCACTTCTAGGAACCATTCTTGGTCGAGCATTGAAGATGGTACTCCGTCCTTGACCACCATAGCCTTTAGGGCGACCTCGAAGTTTTTTGTTGGATGGAGTCGTGCTTGAATTTTACCACCTTCTTCGACGGTGCCAACAACTCCTCGCTGGACCTCTTTGGCTTCCGTTCCCTCAGAATCCCTCCATGGGTTTTCTTTTGGAATAGACAAATCAGATATAATTAAGAGTGTGATAAAATGTATGGAAATCTATTATTCTTAATGTATAATTGCATACCTGAACGTGACCCCCTGGTTTCCAGCAGTAATTTGCTGGATTTTCGTAAGTTTTCCACATTCGACGACCATGAACAGTCTTAAGAACCAGTGGATATCCCATTATACACGTCAATTTCAAACGGTTGAAATTAAAATGCCCTTAATCTGGACCGCCGATACCTCTCTGAGGTAACATATAATTGACCCAATAAAATTTAAATAGTTATCCTCGTGAAAGACAAGTCACTCGGGAATAAAATCGGCCGGCGAATAGACGAAAAATATGCGTGTTAAAATGCATAATATGTGCAGACATATGGATAAAAAACAGGCAAGCGAGTGGATACAATATAGGCAGGCGAGTGGATGTCAAATTGGCAGGTTAATGGAGATAAAATCGTCAGGTTAAAAGACGCAAAATCGGCAGCCTAACGGACACAAATTCGACAGGTTAAAGAAAAAGAAATCGGCAGTTTAAAAGTCACGAAATCGGCAGTTTAAAAGTCACGAAATCGGCAGGTTAAAAGTCACGAAATCGGCAGGTTAAAAGTTACGAAATCGGCAGCATAACGGAGACGAAATCTAAAGGTTAAAAGACACGAATTGGGCAGCCTAACGGAGACGAAATCAGCAGGCTAACGGAGACGAAATCAGCAGGCGAACGGAGACGATATCAGCAGGCGAACGGACACGAAATAAGCAGGCGAACGGAGACGACATCGCCTGGTTAAAAGACACGAAATCGGCAGCAAAACGGAGACGAAATCGAAAGGTTAAAAGACACGAATTGGGCAGCCTAACGGAGACGAAATCAGCAGGCGAACGGACACGAAATAAGCAGGCGAACGTAGGCGACATCGACAGGTTAAAAGACACGAAATCGGCAGGCGAACGGAGACGACATCAACAGGTTTAAAGACTTGAAATCGGCAAGTTAAAAGTAGTGATGTGCGAGTACTCGATAAGACGCGAGTACTAGATCGAGTAGAGTACTCAACTCGATACTCGATAAGAGATTTTCTGAGACTCGAAAAAGTTTCGAGTATCAAACCAAGGCTCGATAAATATTGAAACCTCCTTTTTGGAAGGCCTTTAACTCTGAAAATGGTATGTAGTAGCTATAAAAATCTACTAGAAAGTCACACTTTTTGGTCGAGCTCTGCGTTTACCGGTTGACAATGCCCTCGCGAAACCGCCTACTGATCCGATTACCATGGAGGAATATTCCGCAAAAATGGAGAAAACCATGACCGCGATGGAAAAACGAGCCCGGGATAACATTGCGTTATCACAAACGCGCCAAAAAAGAAATTACGATTTGCGACACCGTGCCGTAAATATCCAGATCGGAGATTGGGTCTTGATTAAAGCCCATCCTCAACCATCCAAAGAAGAGGGTAGCCCTTCTATATTTGCGGTAGGGACCCAAAATTGGAAAATGAAGACAATAAATCCGTCGGTACTCAACACGTGTCAAACAGAGATGCTGGAGGTATCATTACCAAAACAAACTGTGACCCCTGTACCTCCCAGCACCCGCGTATTGCGTCCAAATACCCGGAAAAACTATGCTTAGCTATCGGGTACTTTTAACTAAAGACACTTAACGGTGATTAGATTCATGTAAATAACTGTAAATAATATTTTTGTTTTTGTTTGATTCTATACTTTGTACTATAGTACTTTGGTCATTAATGTATAACTCTATATTTTGTAGTATTTTGTGTCCGTGCGGGTAATGGAAAATTAACCATACCTAGAAGGTTTTATTCATTAATTAGTCTAGTTCATTAGTACTTAAGAACCAATGTTAGACGCATGCTGAAACCAAACTTTGTTGTTATTAGCCGCGATGAAACAAGTTTCTTGTAGCCTAAGTTATTAGAATAGAAAATCTAATATTAGAATTCAAGCCATGATTATGTCAGAAAACAAATGCCATTAATTTTCTGTCATATCCCTATTTTTGTTATTTCTTAAATTAGGAAGAAAAGCCCTAATGAGAAATATAGTCGAACTAAAAATGTTTAGATGTTACTTAATCGTTTTTCCCTCGCTATCTCTTAGTGGTGGGGATTGTAATAGATAGACTTTTCCTATCTTTATTGTTACAGTTAGACTTGTCCTTTGCTCTCTCTTTCACTCGTTTATATGTTAGTTTTACTTTCGTGTAGTTTTTCAATAAATAGCCCTAATGCCCGGGGATATTATTGCCTCGATTCTTAGCTCGGGAATTCGAATTTGGATGCCTATCCAAGAGGTCGTGCTCGCTTTTATGTTTCTTGTTTCGTAAATCTTATTTTGAATTTAATAAAGTGTTTTATAATAAGAAATATTGACTGACTTTTCTCTAATGACCCGAGCTCGGAGTGTCACCCCCGAACGGGCCATTACACCCTTGGGCACGTTCTAGAAGAAAATGTTCACAGAGATCTTTTGTCACATAAGGGAGCAAAGTGAGAATAATACTTAATATTATAGTCACGAAAAAATGCTTTAAAAATATTGTAGGCCTTTTCAGAAGCCGATGTTTTCATTATTCAATGTTATTCAGTGTGGAAAAGATCAGACCAACACCTCCCTTTGTGCATCGACACCACTACTGGCTCTATCATATCCACCTCCCTCAAGCCGTAACAGTCTACGACTACCTAAGACGGCCTTACCTTGGAGAATTAGCGTTAGTCTTCCATGCCTAACGCCAAATCAATTTAAGTATTATCATATTATCACAGTTGTTAACGTAGGTGTCTCGGAGTTAAGTCACTAAGTGTCGTCCAAGTTCTGTAACATTGCAATGTTTGTAGCCGTCAGCCTTGTACCATCTCAAATTCTTACAATGAACTTCATTTACTTACACCCTGTATAAGTGGTCTAATTTGTCGTATGTTGACGTCATCCGAAGGCAATATTGGGGGCCGTGCACAAAAGGAGGTGTTGGTCTGATCTTTTCCACACTGTATATTATTAAACAAAGCATAGTGGAACGAACTTAAAATAAGACAATGGTTGTCAAGTTTATGTATTGAAGATCAAATGATCGCGCTATTCTATAATACCAGACGAACGTAGTAAATTTAGGCATAAAATAAGCAGCAGAAATTTAATACAGTGGGGAATGGCGCACTCGATCACGCGTTTCTCTCAGAGAAATGTCGACTAAAATATGAGCCTCTAAAGATACATATCTCATAAAATCTTCCGATCATCTGCATAATTGCATCAATATAGAAAGAGATATATTGGCGAAAATTATTTTAGCTACTTCAAAAGAACATTTCGAGTTTCGGCTCTTTTGAATTCCCCGCCGATAATCTAAGGCCAATTTTATGAACTACAGCGCGAGTGTGGCGCGTGATTAAATGGGCTATGATAAGAGCCTTACCAAAATCTCAAATCCCGACACTCTTGATCTAAATATTTTTATTATGAAAGGCTGGTACTTAATGGATATTTTAAGCTGCCCTTACCAAAATGAGAGTCTTATTTTAGTATAAAGTAAGTCTAAAATAAGGATCAAGGATATTTGGGTACCAAACTTGTCTCAAAAATTGTTAAAAAATATAATGGTTTCATATTGGACTCATTTGAGACTAAATTTAGTGTTACATAAAAGGGCTCAGTTTTAGAGACTGTAAAAGGATTGCTTCTAGACTTGATTGAGAACACAAATCTGCGACTTATTATAGGACTCCTATAAGACACATTTTAATCTCACCAAATTAGGCTTAGTTTTTGAGATTGGAAAGAGATTCTTTCTACACTTGATTGAGAACACAAATATGCGACTTATTATAGGAATCCTATAAGACACATTTTAATCTCACTAAATAGGGCTTAGATTTTGAGATTGGAAAACGATTCTTTCTAGACTTGATTGAGAACACAAATCTGCGACTTATGATAGGACTCCTATAAGACACATTTTAATCTCACCAAATAAGGCTTAGTTTTTGAGATTGGAAAGCGATTCTTTCTAGACTTGATTGAGAACACAAATCTGAGACTTATTATAGGACTCCTATAAGACACATTTTAATCTCACCAAATAAGGCTTAGTTTTTGAGATTGGAAAGCGATTCTTTCTAGACTTGATTGAGAACACAAATCTGCGACTTATTATAGGACTCCTATAAGACACATTTTAATCTCACCAAATAAGGCTTAGTTTTTGAGATAGGAAAGCGATTCTTTCTAGACTTGATTGAGAACACAAATCTGCGACTTATTGTAGGACTCCTATGAGACACAATTTAATCTCACTAAATAGGGCTTAGTTTTTGAGATTGGAAAACGATTCTTTCTAGACTTGATTGAGAACACAAATCTGAGACTTATTATAGGACTCCTATAAGACACATTTTAATCTCACCAAATAAGGCTTAGTTTTTGAGATTGGAAAGCGATTCTTTCTAGACTTGATTGAGAACACAAATCTGCGACTTATTATAGGACTCCTATAAGACACATTTTAATCTCACCAAATAAGGCTTAGTTTTTGAGATAGGAAAGCGATTCTTTCTAGACTTGATTGAGAACACAAATCTGCGACTTATTGTAGGACTCCTATGAGACACAATTTAATCTCACTAAATAGGGCTTAGTTTTTGAGATTGGAAAACGATTCTTTCTAGACTTGATTGAGAACACAAATCTGAGACTTATTATAGGACTCCTATAAGACACATTTTAATCTCACCAAATAAGGCTTAGTTTTTGAGATTGGAAAGCGATTCTTTCTAGACTTGATTGAGAACACAAATCTGCGACTTATTATAGGACTCCTATAAGACACATTTTAATCTCACCAAATAAGGCTTAGTTTTTGAAATTGGAAAGCGATTCTTTCTAGACTTGATTGAGAACACAAATCTGCGACTTATTGTAGGATTCCTATAAGACACATTTTAATCTCACCAAATAAGGCTTAGTTTTTGAAATTGGAAAGCGATTCTTTCTAGACTTGATTGAGAACACAAATCTGCGACTTATTGTAGGACTCCTATGAGACACATTTTAATCTCACCAAATAAGGCTTAGTTTTTGAGATAGGAAAGCGATTCTTTCTAGACTTGATTGAGAACACAAATCTGCGACTTATTGTAGGACTCCTATGAGACACAATTTAATCTCACTAAATAGGGCTTAGTTTTTGAGATTGGAAAACGATTCTTTCTAGACTTGATTGAGAACACAAATCTGAGACTTATTATAGGACTCCTATAAGACACATTTTAATCTCACCAAATAAGGCTTAGTTTTTGAGATTGGAAAGCGATTCTTTCTAGACTTGATTGAGAACACAAATCTGCGACTTATTATAGGACTCCTATAAGACACATTTTAATCTCACCAAATAAGGCTTAGTTTTTGAAATTGGAAAGCGATTCTTTCTAGACTTGATTGAGAACACAAATCTGCGACTTATTGTAGGATTCCTATAAGACACATTTTAATCTCACCAAATAAGGCTTAGTTTTTGAAATTGGAAAGCGATTCTTTCTAGACTTGATTGAGAACACAAATCTGCGACTTATTGTAGGACTCCTATGAGACACATTTTAATCTCACCAAATAAGGCTTAGTTTTGGAGATTGGAAAGCGATTCTTTCTAGACTTGATTGAGAACACAAATCTGCGACTTATTGTAGGACTCCTATGAGACACATTTTAATCTCACCAAATAAGGCTTAGTTTTTGAGATTGGAAAGCGATTCTTTGTAGACTTGATTGAGAACACAAATCTGAGACTTATTATAGGATTCCTATGAGACACATTTTAATCTCACCAAATAAGGCTTAGTTTTTGAGATTGGAAAACGATTCTTTGTAGACTTGATTGAGAACACAAATCTGCGGCTTATTATAGGATTCCTATGAGACACATTTTAATCTCACTAAATAAGGCTTATGTTTTGAGATTGGAAAGCGATTCTTTCTAGACTTGATTGAGAACACAAATCTGCGACTTATTGTAGGACTCCTATGAGACACATTTTAATCTCACCAAATAAGGCTTAGTTTTTGAAATTGGAAAGCGATTCTTTGTAGACTTGATTGAGAACACAAATCTGAGACTTATTATAGGATTCCTATGAGACACATTTTAATCTCACCAAATAAGGCTTAGTTTTTGAGATTGGAAAACGATTCTTTGTAGACTTGATTGAGAACACAAATCTGCGGCTTATTATAGGATTCCTATGAGACACAATTTAATCTCACTAAATAGGGCTTAGTTTTTGAGATTGGAAAACGATTCTTTCTAGACTTGATTGAGAACACAAATCTGAGACTTATTATAGGACTCCTATAAGACACATTTTAATCTCATCAAATAAGGCTTAGTTTTTGAGATTGGAAAGCGATTCTTTCTAGACTTGATTGAGAACACAAATCTGCGGCTTATTATAGGATTCCTATGAGACACATTTTAATCTCACTAAATAAGGCTTATTTTTTGAGATTGGAAAGCGATTCTTTCTAGACTTGATTGAGAACACAAATCTGCGACTTATTATAGGACTCCTATAAGACACATTTTAATCTCACCAAATAAGGCTTAGTTTTTGAGTTTGGAAAGAGATTCTTTCTACACTCTAAGAAATGGAAGTGTTAAAAAAGTGTTAAAATGGTGTAAACACCGTAAAAACACCCAAAAGAGAGTTTCATTACGTTGAGTTTTTAGGGGCCAATTTAAAGTGTGAATTCGGTGTAAAATAACACCATTAAAACACCGTTTTGAAATTAAACATGTAAAATTATAGTATACTGCGGGTTTCTTAAAAAAGGTCTTTCTTTTTCATTAATGTTTTAATATTAAAGTCAATCCGAACAGTAAAAAATTATTGAAAACCTTAATTTTTAAACGTTTTTTTTAAAGATGATATTCATGAAAGAATATATTTTTATCCATTAAATATAATTAACAAGGAAATTCTTAATCCAACGGTATTGTACATTCATAAAGCACTGCTAAACGTGTTAGGTGACACTCTTAAAAGTGTTAAGCGACACTCTCGATGTGGCGTCGCTAGGCCTTTTATGGGGGCTATAGCGCCCCCAAATTTAAAAGTTAGCCCCTCAAAATAATCCGTAAACTATACCAAAAAATTGCTCGTAGCCCCCTAAAATTCTTTAACAATAGAGTGTATATAAATTATAATGAAAAGTTCGTTAAGGTTCATCTTTGTAGAGATGAATTTCAATATCAAACAGTAGTGGGGACTAAAAGCAAACGAAAACTAAACTTAAAAAAGTTGAGCGAAATTCTTTCATCTACAATTGTCTCATAGTCAATAACTCGGTTCCGTACTCTTTATCATAAAAGTTTGTATATCTTTAATATACGAATAATAAGATTAAGCCCCCCAAATTTCAAGCCCTAGCAACGCTATTGCACTCCTGAAAGTGTTACGCGATACTCTTAAAAGTATTGTGTGACACTAAAAAAACGAGACTAGGTTAGGTACTGGCCTAACAGTAGGGCGACTATTATTATTATTGTTACAATTGGGGAGAGGGGGGCTCACATCCTTGCACCAATGTCAGAGGCATATTGTGCACCCACATATTCAGGCCTTGAAGAGACCTGTGGCCACGGTGTAGCGTAGAATTCGTTCCACCGTTATGGACTATAGACGCCAGCTTGAGAGGCCAACATGTGGGGCACATGCTTTTGTGACATGTCTTATCTTTATTTTGGGTAAAATTAGAGTAGAAAATGGTTTTTTTTTTTAATATTTTAGAGTAGATTCGGTCAAACGCGTTTCTGGTGTTCGAAAAACTCTTCGTGAAAAGAGATTGTTAAATTTAACGAGTTCGTCTGTATCTACTGCTGGGATATTATAGCCTCCAAAACCAATTTATCACCCGATGCATTTTTACTAATTTAAAACTTTCTGCCTTTTCAGAAGTTATTAAGTCGGTGAAAATGACCAACATATCATGCAGTTTCACGCTGGATTTTGTGCAGTTTCACAATGCATGAGAGAACTACCCTTGCCTAAAGGGTTATAGCTCTGCATGTCAGAACTGTCCTCTTAAGTTCTCTCAAGGTGGAACCTTGCTATGAATATAGCGCTATTCGCGAATAAATCAAGCACTCTGAAAGGTGTTATGCGACACTCATATGAGAGTAAACAATTAACTTTTAGTTCGATATAAGAGTTAAAAAGGTGTTAAACTACACCTCTATTGCACCATTTTATTCTTATCTTTGACACCAATTGCTCAAATAAGTGTTATTAAACCCTTTTAGGGGTGTAAATGAACACCTGTAACCTTGTCAAATTTGGACCCATGTAAACTACTTTTAAAGGTGTTAAGGCACACCCCATATTCTTAGAGTGTACCAGCATAGTTTTTTCCTTGTTTTTTTTTTGCAATTTGCAATTAAACAACAGAAAATCGAGGGAATCTTGCAATAGTATACAAGTAAGAGACTCGAGGGAATCTTACAATAGTATACAAGTAAGAGACTCCAGGGAATCTTACAATAGTATACAAGTAAGAGACTCCAGGGAATCTTACAATAGTATACAAGTATGAGACTCCAGGGAATCTTGCAATAGTATACAAGCAAGAGACTCCAGGGAATTTTATAATAGTATACAAGGAAGAGACTCGAGGGAATCTTACAATAGTATACAAGCAAGAGACTCCAGGGAATCTTATAATATTATACAAATAAGAGATGCGAGGAAATCTTACAATAGCATCCAAATACGACACTCCAGGGAGTCTTACTACAGTGTCCAAAGTAGAGACTAGAGGGAATCTTGCTATAGTGTCCAAATGAAAGACTCTATGAAATCTTACAATAGTGTCCAAAAAAAGACTGCAGGAAATCTTACATTAGCATTCAAATACGACACTCCTGGAAGTCTTACTACAGTATCCGAAATAGAGACTAGAGGAAATCTTACTATAGTGTCAAAAAAAGAAACTCGAGGGAATCTTACTATAGTATCCCAATAGACACTCCTGGGAATCTTACTATAGTGTCCGAAAATGTGACTCGGGGAGTCTTACTATAATGTCCAAATAAGGGACTCGAGGGAATCTTACTAAAGTGTCCAAAAAGAGACTCGAGGGAGTATTACTCTAGTATCAAAATATGAACACCCGATGGAAACTTACAATAGTATCCAAAATAGAGATTCGAAAGAATCTTACTATAGTGTCCAAAAAAGAGACTTAATGGAATGTCCAATTAAGAGACTCGAGGGGTACTGCTACAAGTCTTGTAAATTTAGAAATCCAAACTCAAATAAGTCTCGCTTTTGGACTGCCGGTGTACCTAGTGGGGACTTATTACGGTACTTAAATAAGTCTTGAAATTCGAACCGCGATTTTGGCAAGGGTGGTTTCCAACGAAAATTATCTACCATTTGAATTAGGACTAGCTAGGCCCGAAAACTGGACAAAAATAGTTTTCAGTCATTTTATAGCTATTGAAGACTGGATTCCGGGCCAAATTAGCCCTAATAATAACTAATTAGGCCCGGAAATCGGGCCAAAATAGCTTTTAGGCATTTAATAGCTATTTTAGCCCGGTTTTCGGGCCAAATTAACTTTCTTTTTGAAGGCGAACTATTTAAGCCCGGAAAGCGGATTCGAAAATGTGGTGGCTATTGGGCCTGAAAACTGGGTCAAAATAGTGGGCCCAGGCATTTGGAAGCTATTTTGGCCCAGAAACCGGGCTAAAACAGGGCCTCTATCACAGAGACTGTTTAAGCCAGGAATCCGGGCCAAAATAGATTATCCCTAAAAAATATATCTCCGAGTTTCTTTTCCGAAAAATAGTAGTTCAAAATGTATAAACATTAAGGGTTTTAATTTTCCAAAATGTATAAAAATTAAGGGTTTCGATTATTCAAAATGTATAAAAATTAAGGGTTTTGATTACGATAATACTCCGTAATTCTAAGGATTTCTAAGGATGACCCGACAGGGTTTCGTTGAAGGGTTTCAGGAATTGACTGAAGGTTGGACAGGAGGGACTTCGTTTTTACAACTTCCAGTTTTTCGCGAGGATCTTTCTTCCGTTCTTATGTTTACTTATCCGAACTATGTCAACAATATCTTTTTTATCTTGCCAAAGGCAGTAACGAATCAGACCTAATACACTAGGTCCCATTGGTTCCTGCCTTTGGCTTAACTAGCCCTTACGAAGATTAGCCACTGTGTAGTAGAAAGACCATCTTTAAGAATACTAATGGAGCCGCGTCTAAGTTTAGTGGATAAGAGAAGTTTAAATCACCGTAAAGTTTTCTCCATCCAGGCCTCGATGTTTCGGGTTTAACGTCAACCGGTTTGCGCTTTTTGGATCGATGATAATTGTTATAAGATTGAACCATTTCTTAAAGAACGTCAATGTACTTGGTGTTGTTTTCCGTGAAATACCGATACATGCCACTTTTTAGAGTTCTGTTGAACCTTTCTGTTCAGAAACCGGGGCAAAGAACTCAATCCCCCTCCGTTCATTTATCTCTCAACAACCCTGCTCATGGATTCATCACCGTGGTCACTTTGCACTCGCTTCGGCGAGCGGTCACACTCTAGAATGGCCCTAAAAGCCTTTACGATGGTTGGTCCTTTCTTTCCCCTGGTTGCCACCTCAAAGGTGTATGTGCTGAAAACGTCAATGCTGCATAAAAGGTATCTAAACTCTTTATTATGACGGGTTATGCTCTGTAAATGGGCTAAATCAATCTGCCTCTGCTCATCAGTAACATAAACTATTGTCCTATTTCCACATCTTTTAACGTAACCTTTAACCCATCCTTCTTTTCAGAACGGTATAACTTCAGAACTCTCCCGTAAGAACTCTGGTCAGAAACCTTGGAATAAATTTCCTTTAGTCTATCCAGTTTGTTAAACTATGATAATGCCAGAAGAGAAAATCGCTTACCTCTATAATAAGGAATATAACAATTAATTAAACTAAAGTTAAAATTTTAGGGCATTTAAAAAATGTGTCTACTAGGTTGGCTAACGCCACAAAAGTGCCCACTTGATTATCACAACCTTCCATATAGAGATACTTAAAATAAATGAAACATGGAATATTAATGAAACTTATTTTATTAAAAAACAAATGCTAAAAGTTAAGGCAATTTCTGAAGCCTTCACCAGTCTGGGATGGAAAATAATAATCTTTCTTCACGTTCTCCACTTTTTCTTTCTTCGCTACACTTTTTTCAGGTGGGAGTTAATCTGTTTTTCTCGTTTCAATTAATAATCTTGGCACATTAGCCTATACAAAAGTTGCTAAAACTGTGAGGCGCCAATGGCGGGCGACCATTTTTTAACTCGTCGTAGTATAAGCTAATAAATCAATTATATTGGAGCCGACGATTTTACGATTCTCATATATTAATTCCCCGACGTGTGTTCATTTTATTTTTGATAAATGGTCTATCCATTTGTGTAAGTTCAAACATTCGACTGCACTATAGGGAGGAACCGAAGAGGTGTTTTCGGAACTCTAATTTTGATTTTTCGCAGGTTTCATTTCTTCGTTTTCGCTGGTTTTATAATTTCCCTCGAAAGTACGTGATTATATCTTAATAATTTATCAGTATCATTTAATTTAGTATCTTTATTGATAGATTTCAACTTATCTGCCTTATCCAACTCCATTGAAGTGTCGACTTTTAAACTACTATTAGAATTTAACCTATCATACGTGTCCTCGGAAATTAATAACATTTTTTCGTGCCATTATTTCTCACTTTATAGCTCGACTTATGATTTATTATCGGACCGTATGAAGTTTCATACGAATCCTTTCCATTTATTGCGAAATTTCTCCCCTTATGAGAAAAGAAAAACAGGAAAATATTTCCTTTTTTTTGCATATATTTCTTCTGCCTCTTCCACGGTGAGTAGCTTGCCAGGGTAATTACCTAGTACGTCACCTGAAAGAAGATATGCATTATATGATATTATCTAATTATTTCTTAAATTAGAACCTTTCGAGAATGTCTATGTGGCGCAAACCCCTTTCCTATTGCTTTGGAAGCCCCTTACGTTAGCCCTGGCCAATTTTGCTTCTCAATTAATTCGTCCAAATTTTCGTTTTTCGAATATATTTTTGCTTTTGCGTCCTAAATATACGTTTGCTTTATATAACTATAATGTCACCGCCAAGAATTTCTGAAGTGTTAAAAATTTTTATACTTACAATTGCCTTTTAAATTTCTTAAACTGCGCGAGAGAGAAGTTTTGCAGACATATTTTCTTCCGTTAACTTTTTTGTTATTTCGGAAATGGTGGGTTAATCTCCATGTTTCGTTTTCTGCAGCTTTAAAGAAAGACTATTTATTTCGTTTCTCACAAATAAAAAACATTGTACTTACAAATGGATTTTTTCAGACATACGCACAGTTTGTTGAGCGTAATGCCAACCGTCTCTTGTGGATTTCTCTTGATGCTTTAGTACACCGCAAATGTTGTTTTTACGAAGCGCCGCGTTTATCATTTCAAAACCTGGAAATTCTTCCGTCCTTTGTGGGTGGAAACAGTTCAATAGTTAACTTTCTTAATTCCATGGTGTCAGTTGAATCTCCTTGTGAGTCTGATTTTCCTTTTAATGAAACAAAACATTTAATAAATTAGAAATTTCACACTTTATTGACAATAAAACTGTTAAAATTTACTTTCTTCTGTGCAAAGCGTCGAGGATCGGGTTGCTGATTAGAGTTCACTGCTGCAGAAAGATGGTTGAGTGTCGCTTCCAAACTCAAAGAGATTGCTTTCGAACCCTTACAGCCGCTAGCGAATATCCCAAAATTTACTTCTATAAAGGAGAGATGGAACAGTAATTGGAAATACAGTCCAAAAACCACTATTGTTGTTATTTAATTAAATTAATATTTACCGTCGTTCTTTGTTGCGGATGAAATTAATTCATGAAATACTTGAGCCATTTAGACCATTTTCGCGTTAAAGTAAAGTAAAATCCATATAAACAGTCATATGTCGAATTTTAAATTGTTAAAGGAACCTACAAAGTATACACTTTGAATTATCATATGTGTGTTATATATGTGGCTGGCATACCTTTAACCAAAAAAATGCGAAATTTAATTGAAAAGAGGTTTTTAACATTACAAAATCTGCAAACTTCTAAATTTAAACTTAAATACAGTAATCATACCTTAAAATTTCTTTCGATCCGTTGTGAATAGGTGAGCAGTTTGTTGCCATCAAGAAATAGTTTGATTTTTCGGAATTTTACAATTGTGGAAGTAAGCGTTTGAAATAACTATAATTGATACATTAATTACTGAAAGTCTGAAATTGGAAATACCTAGAGTAAAATTTATAGTTAATGTTTACTTATCCAAAAGATGCTTTTCTTCATTATCTTGCACCAATTTTGCACATTGTGTAGTTTCCGTTTTATGATCTTTGATTCTGATTACATGCGTTATACCACAATCAAGTGCCTGACCACTAAAAACTCCGAGATCCTTAAATTAGCGAATACTCCTGCTCTTTGACCTTTTGGCAGGCACAGCCGAGCAATAATATACCTTGAAAAAACAGCAAATTACAATTTGTTAATAACTGTTAAATAGTGTATTGGAATTTTCTTCTCTCTTTAATTACCGAATAAATAAGCAATAGTGTTCCTTGTTCAATGTGGTTTTTAAACTTGTTACAGCGTCCACTGCTTCTTTAGTATCTCACCACTTAAAAGGTTTCACAATGGTTGGAATTGAGAGCCCTATACCATAGATTGAATCCTTTGTTCACTTGCTTCCTGCCAATATTTTTGGAAATTGGCTTCATCCAGGATAATATTACTTTACTGTTCAAATGGCCAAGATAATTGTATAATTGACGACCTAAAAGACAAGATTATAATTAACAATGTTTGTTTAACTGGTAGCGTAGACGAGCAATTCTCTGCTTTATGTATTCCTGCTGCATTGTCATAATAAAAGACACCGT
Source organism: Phalangium opilio (assembly GCA_019434445.1). Taxonomy (NCBI): domain Eukaryota; kingdom Metazoa; phylum Arthropoda; class Arachnida; order Opiliones; family Phalangiidae; genus Phalangium; species Phalangium opilio. The sequence continues at coordinate 96,351 of JAEQBA010002281.1, read as the reverse complement.
TCTTTTGAAGAAGTAGTCAAAATGATCGACTTATACACTGTTTTATACGGTGGGAATATCTTCTTAAAAATGCTTAATTTATTAAATTAACTACATTAAAGCGACTAGCAATTTCCGAATTTTGCATGTTTAGGCGGCCCGCGAGCATTCGCTTACTATACCGATTATCGTCGGAAAGGTATTTTTGGTAGAGCACTTTCCCCGACAGCGGCCCTGAGCGTTAGGCATAGAGTCGGTTACATAACCATTTCAAAAAAATTTGTTCCCTACGTACTGCTTTACATTAAGCATTCAGTTCGGAGTCAGACCTTCGAATAAAAATATCGTTTTTAAAATTCAAGGTCGTAGAGCTGAACAGATTTAGTCTAACTTAAATAGAGCCGCTGAACAAAAAACTATTTCCAACTGATTAATCAAAGATAACATAAATTACCTTCTAAGTAGATGTTCTTGGAGGTTTGAAGAAATTTAAAGAATTTTTGTAAAGCCACGGTGGTGTTTTCACACTCTACGCTCGCATCTACAGGAAAATTGTTACTATAATATTTCATTAAATAAACCAGAAACAAATTGATTATTAACTTTTTAAAGACTATATTACATCTATTTAACAAAGCTGAACGTATAAACAAAATACAATTTACCACTATTTCGTGGATTCTGATGAAACGTTGGATTTTTCTACGACCATAAGAGCCTTAACGTCAAGTTCAGTAGGATTTACGAACTTAAGACGTTTGTTGAACCTGCGCATATTTTTTCTTCTTGCATCTGAAAGGGTAAAATTAAGAATATATATCTAAAATAAAATTGCGATTTTGGTCCCCTGTACAAGTGAAAGTTATTCTGTGTATAGCTTCACATATTTGGTCTCGTATATTTTTCTACCAAGATAAATACATTCACTCTGTACAGTCGCCGCAATTAAAAACTTTCTCTCTCGCGACGTCTTGTTTCAACAGAAAGCGGCAAATTACTGATCTGATACCATTGATTTGCAACGGTTTAGGCCTACCGTTGCAGACGACAGTGTACGGAAGCTTAAAATTTCAAACCTTTGGTTTATGCTCAGTCCCCTGCCGTCAAATAACTACCTTAGCCCCAAATATCTAGTTCTTTCCGGTTGTCACCCTTCCCCCTTTTGCGGAAAGGAGTTAGCAGCCCACTGGGAATGAATAAAAGAGAAATTTATGTTGTCAGAAAGACAGTCGCATTCAAAGACGGTTAGAATGTAGTCGTCACCATTTGCTGAACCGCGTGGTTCAGACTATTTTTATAATTTATGTTTCTTATGTTAATAAAAGTTTAAAGAGTTTTTGATCTATCGCTATGTCTTCTAAATTAAAATAAGGTTAACAAACTAGTCTCCAACCAAGGACCAAGCATAGCGGCACAGCCATGACAGAACCTGGGTAATATATTTTAACACTTAGCGTTGTGACTACGGTCCTCCTTTATAAGGATTGACTGAACGCCTTGTAAACGGACTTCAATTCCGTTACAAACTCTTTGGTGAGCATTATCTACTTATAATCAACTATTTCTCAAAATACATCGAAATACAACATATGCATGAAACACACGCTTCAGCTGTAATTAATTCAATGAAAACCGTCTTTGCACGCCATGGCATTCCTGAAGAACTCGTTTCCGATCAAGGTCCACCGTTCAACACTACACTCATGGCCGAATTCTTTCGTGAATGGAACATTATTCATAACAAAATCTCCTCACTATCCTCGTTCCAACGGTCAAGTTGAACGAGCTGTTGGCACTATAAAGCATTCTCTACGCAAAGCTTTAGAGGATGGTAAGGATCTCAACCTTATTCTTTTGGACTACCGTATCACACCTACGCATGGTCTTCAGTCTCCTTCAGACCTACTTATGGGTCGATGAATCCGTTCCTTACTTCCTGCTCTTTCGGATAAACTTACGCCACATTTTGGCACAAGCAGTGCTTCTGAAGAATTACACCGTCGCCAGGCTCACCAATCAAAATAAGCCAATACCGGTTTCCACTCGCTTCCCCCTCTCCCTGTCAACTCATCCGTGTGGTTTCGGAGCAATCCCAAAGAAAAATGACAACGAGGAACAATTATTAAATTTGAGCCTGGATTACGCTCATACGCTATCCAATCTGAGCAAGGAAGAATTTATACAAGAAATCGTTTTCACATTCGTCTTGCCAAAACTGATTATGCTCACAAACTTCAGTCACCAAAATGAAAGCTGAACCAGTCACTCGCTAAACGACTATCGAGGACCATCACTCCAGGGCTGTAGAAAATCATTATTCAATTTCCCTACCTGCTTCTGATCCACCTGATATCATTATGACCGGATCACAAACTCCAACTGCTGACACCACCACATTCCTTCCCCAGTACCGTTCCAGATCACTCTGATATTCTTATCACCAGATCTCACATTCCGGCCAATGACTTTGCTCAAAAGACAACGCAACTCCCTTTTCACGATCTCAGACTACCCGCTGTGGACGAACAATCAAGAAACCCGCTCGCTTCTTTTTTTAAATTAAAGCTTTGTTCTTAAAACGGGGCATGTGATATTTTTGTATATAGTTATGTTATGTAGTTATAACAGATGACTATAGACGGCGATACTAAGAATAAATAGGAGTTGGAAGAGAGACTTTGTACTAAGTATATGTGTCTAATCATTGTGAAGCTTTACATTTACATTTACATTTACATTTAAATATAATGAACAATAATGAATAAATTAATTTAAGATTAAGACATAACAATGGGTAATTGAACTAGGTTAGCGATCAAGGGTAATTGAACTAGGTTAGCGATCAAGGGTAATTGAACTAGGTTAGCGATCAAGGGAAGAGCAATATTGTCTAGTTGGCTTTTGCGTCGTTGTCCACCACCCATTTCTTTCCCACTACTTACAGACTCCATTCTCAAGTTGTTTCATTTTCTTCAGTGCTGTACGAAGCTGTTAATATTACTTGGCTAAAACAATTAATTCCTGCTTTAAAGTTTTATCCCATAAGCATTGAAACATGCAGTAACAAATTCAATTTAATGTTTGGTCCAAGATTCACAAGGTTTGGTTAGAGCCTAATCGCTTGACTAATTTTGAGGCTTCTTTGTTATTTGATGGATAGCAGCAAATTTCTTATGATACACTATTATCTTCGTCAACTCATTTTTTGTCTCTTTTATTGTAATTAGGTTACTTTTGATTTTTAGCAATAACTTTTGAAGGCCTATAACTCTGGTTCTACTAGAGATGGGGGGGATGTGCTTTGAGTATGTTATAGTCCAATTTGTCCCTCATCCAACCATACTAAAAAGGTACGGCTGCGATAAACAGTGACCGAGTAATTCAGTAAAACGTATTCAAACATACCTCCCTCCATAGGAAAAGCAGTACACTAAATGTTCGAGGCTCGTAACTCTGAATCTACTAGAGATAGCGGGATGCCCTCCATTTAACCATGCTACAAAGTTACGGCTAGAACAAACAGGGGCCGAGTAGATAAGCTATAAGTACCAGAGTGCTAAACTAGTAAACTTTAGTGTCATTTATCACTGAAGATTGAAGAGCCGTTGTTAACTCGTCTCAACTTCGTTGCTAAATTATAAGTTTTGTATTAGTAGTTAAGTAAATTCATTGTGAGTTTCTTATAAAAATGACATTAGGTGTTAATTTTTAATGTTTATTTGTATATTTTCAGGTATGTTTTGTACGAGAAACATAGAAAATAAAGTCCAGTTCGCGAAAGCTCTGTCAATCCTCCTTTTGGCGCAGGAAAATATTTTGATGACCTCATCTCAGAACGCTTCTATTTGCGGTCTGGGAAGCTGGGACTGAGTCGAGTACTTTCCCGCTAAATCTGCGAAGGCCTAGAGTTGAAAATAAAGATGGTAATTTAACCGTTAATTTTTAATGGTTTTGTGTATTTAGAGTTCATTAGCCTTGTATATTTAATAATTAATTATGATTTAAATTTTAGGAACTATTTTGCTTAACTTAAATTGGGACTTCGAATGAAAAGATTCGGATCGAAATTACTCCAAAAGGACCTTAGACAATATGGACCCAGATTCGGGGTTCCCTGCAAAATGACTATACCTAATAATGCTCAGGATTTTCGAGCTTTTTTCAAGTTCAAATTAGCCTTTTCTGGTCTTGAGCTTCAGCTTCTTCCTTCACTTGCTCGTGAAAATAAATTATTCCATTTTCGAGCTCTTCACCAAGGTCATTCTTGTATTTTCAATAAGATCGTGCGACGCCTTTCTCTTGTAAGTCAAGTCATTTCTTCACTTACTTAGTCAAACGTAAAGGAAAAATCCTTATGATCACGCTTAAACACATGAGCACGTTTGTCCAACTCTGTTATTAAACTATCACATGTTACTAAAAATGTTTGTGTTATAAACATTTCTTGAGGAGTGAAATCGTATGCCGACGAAGCACACTGGTTAGTCTCATGACATCCCTTTTTGCGCTTTGTTTTGCGTTTTCCTTCTGAACGATACTAAGGTTAATAAATGACTGAAATCTGAGTGAACACCCCGAACCAATTCTCCAAGAGATTCCATGTGATCAACAACGATCTTCAAATGATGGATTTCAGTTTGCAACAGCAGGCTCACATTGTTCAAACGTTACAAGATATCATTCCAAAATACGCACATAAAATTGTCTAAAACTCGCAAAGTTTGGATAGTCAGATCAATTGTTTCAATTGGAGTTTTGCAATCTGTGTAACCTTCCGCCATTAACATTAAATGCTGCCAAAATCGTTGGCCCGGCAATGGCTATGCTTGCAGGATCTTGAAAGTGTCGCTTTACAGCGTTGGTGAGAGTGTCGATAAGAAACAATTTGCCAGTGCGGCGGCTGGATCGGCTGGGAGTTCCATGGGAACTTCTTCCATGGCGACGGCAGGTTCGGCTGGGAGCTCCAAGGGGATTTCTTCAGTGACGATGGCTGTGGTGGCTGGAAGCTCTTAGGGGATTTCCTCCTCGGCGGTGGCGATGTCGGCAGGAAGTTCCCGGAGGACGTCTTCCTCGACGGTTGCTGGGGCGGCAGGAAGTACCGTGAGGACGTTCTCCGCGGCGGTGGCGGTGTTGGCAAGAAGTTCCCGGAGGACCTCTTCCGCGACGGCGGCTGCTACTGTGTTGGCGATCCGAATTTCTCATCTTCAGGAACTTCAGTTGCGGCAGCTCCGGTGTTATTATCTGGTTGATCATCAGGATCCGGGTGTAAGATTATGACGTCCTGAGGATGATGCGCGGGGTTTTCCACCCTAGGGGTGTTTGAGTTATCCTGGAGAAAATAGGTTGCGGCTGGTAATGAGACTATTTCAAAGTCGCGTAATAAAGGGTCCAATAAGAAACCTGGGTCCCTGGGCCCAGTAAAGGGGTTTTTTCTGATTAGCTCTAAAATAATACCATCATTAGATAACAAGAACAAAAATAAAGAAGAAATAAGCTCCCAAAGGGATGAAGTTAATTAATGCGTAAGGGTTTCGTTATATTAGACGGCCGTTAATACTGTACGTCTTGGGTGAGCCAACCGGATTCTTTCCCAAGGAGGTTTTGCTATAGGTACTCGTTTGAAGTTGAAGTCTTCTGGTTCTAAATCGATGATTCCCTTTTCCCGTAGATATTGGGATATCTCGTTCCGAGACTGTAGCATGCGGCTTTTTGGCCCTGGCGGATAATAGTATACGTCCATATTTACTTCTCCGGGTTGGATAGTGTGGATATAGCATAATTCGCGAACCCGGCCCTTCTTGAAAGCTTTCTCATAATTGGTTGGAATTTGTTCCTGAGTAGAAGAGGGTATAGGAGGGTGAAATTCTCCGCTACTTGGGGATTCAGTTAGTTCGTCTACGGGAACTAAACGTTTGGGAGTCAATGAGATGAGTGGTTCTGGACTTGCTTCTCGGATCTGTGGTTCTCCTTTCGGACTCGTCGACAGTGAATGAACTTTTAGAGCCTTTTTCTTTGGTCTTGCCGAAGAACTTCCTTTTGTCGGAACTCTGGCTCGTTTTCTCCTTTTTCTCTATCGGCGACTCGGTCTATTTCGTCTGAGGATGAATTTAATTGATGTCGAAGTTGAGCTTGTGGTAGAGCTGTCCGATACTACTCGACACCAAATTAGTATCGAGTATTTCAGTCTTCCGATACTGGCATCGAATACCGGATTTTCGTTTCGATACCATACTCGAGTACTTTCGAAATATTCCAGGTATCGAGTAATTTTTACCCATTAAGTCATTATCGTTAAGCCTCGCTCTGAAGCAGTGGGCTGGCAGCCTGGCAGGCCAGGCAGCGCGACCACCGCGAGTAGGCAATAATAAATAAAGGCGGCTAACGCCGCGGCCGGCTATGGTATGAGTGTGAGTGAGTACTGAGTCCGAGTCGCACTCGCTGAGTCTTTACTTTCAGACTGAGTACAGTAACAGTGTAAGAATAAGATAAGTATGAGTACGTGAGTGAGTAATGAGTAGACTCGTTTTTCGTTTGAATATGAATATATCATTGAGGAGTATAAGAGTCAGAGACTGAGTCATTGTCAATTTGTCATGAGTATCAGTCAGAGAGATAGGGCTAGGTTTAGGTAGGCGGTGCGAGTTGCGACTAGTTCGGAACTTCGGAGTTCCCCGAGGGAGTGAGGGCTGAAGGACGGGAACCGCTGCAGCCAGGCGGCGGTCGGCGTGGCGTGCATTATGCATCACAATTCTAAGCCTAAGCTAAGCTTCATGCTCTTTCTTTTAGCAACTTAGCGCGCGCTAAATATTAAGCAACAATTTCGGGCCTCGGCCTCGGAGTCTCGAACCTGTGTCTTTCTACTTGCTGACGCTGTGACTGTGTGTGACAACCCGATGGGTGATGGTAAGTCCTATATATTTTCTAGTTTGGTTTGGTATAACGTATCCACTTAAGATAATGTCGCCTTGGACAGTTTTTTTAACTTTCTAAGTGCAACCTCCACTATTATTGCTCTCTTAAGTCAGTCAGGTATATCCTGCATTTCTGCTTTCGTCCCTTCTCGTTGTCGTTGGTAACTGTTGATTCAATAAGAGGAGAGACCAAGTCCTTTCTTTTGTAATTTGGTCTTCTAGGGCTTGTGTTAGCCTTTCAGATCTAGTCCATACAGAACCATGATCATAAACTTGTCCAAGTGTAAGATATATACTGCATTTCAGCTTTCGTCCCTTGTCGTTGCCGTTGGAAACTGTTGATTCAAATAGAGGTGAGACCAAGTCCTTTTTTGTAGTTTGGGCTTGAGTTAACCTTTCAGATCTAGTCCACACAGAACCATGACCATAAACTTGTTCAAGTTATTCTCAAAGTGACATATCCACTCAAGACAATGTCATGTTGGACTGGTTTTGTAACTTTTTAAGTCAAACCACTATTATTGCAATCTGTATAAATATCTTGCTTTTCTGCTTTCGTCCCTTCTCGTTGCCGTTGGCAACTTTTGATTCAATGAGAGGTGAGATAGACTAAGCCCATTGTTTATTGTAGTTTGTTCTGCTAATGATTGAGTTGCCTTTACAGAGAATATCTAGTTCATCATTATCATATACTTATGCACGTTCCAAGCCATGATGATTTTTATTTTCTCATCAATCAACATGACTATCTTTAAATCCACACCATGTCAATCTTCAAATATAAGTACACACCTTAGCTCTCATGTCCATTGATAGCCCATCCACCGTCCACGTCTTTTACGTCATACGCCTTGGAGCTGCAGGTCAACAAGCTGCTACTTGGAGATCAGCAAGTCCTCTCCAAAATTCATGTATAGTAATTTATTAATTTAGTTCACAAGTAGATTGTTTAGATTTAGTCCTCTAAATGTAGTGGCATTTTTCTAATTTTATTGCCTTGAAGTTAAATGTAGACTGTAGGCTGCTTTACTGTCCCAAATTATTGGTTTTTCAAAATGGCTCCCATTAAGCGAAAAAGTGAAGTATGGGATCACTTCACTAAACAAACTAAAAGTATGGCAACATGTAATTATTGTGACAAACTAGTTTCATCATCTGGTAATACAAGTAATTTGTTAAAACATTTACGAACAAATCATAATTTAACTGTTGAATCCAAGACTGATAAGCCTCACCAGGTAATAGAAAACAACCTTAATGTACCTTCCACAGAAAATGCAAATCCTCCGTTGGAAATTTTAACTTCTGAACCAAGCTTTAGCACATTTTCAGCTAAATCAAACCTTAGGCCTAGTGAACAATCAAACTCAGACTTAATATCAAAGACACAGCTAAAATTAACTGAAACTTTAAAGAGAAGAGCAGCTTTCAATTTGGGAGGAAATAAAAATTTAGAAATCACTGATGCTATTCAGTTCATGGTTGCTCGAGACCTATTGCTATTAAATGTAGTAGAAGGAGAGGGGTTTCTTAATTTAATGAAAGTTTTAGTTCCCCGTTTTAAAGTTCCATGTAGGAAAACTATCACGGCAGGTTTAGATTTAAAGTACAAGAAATTGATGGAAGTTCGAAAATCTGAAATAAGTTCCATAGACTATGTCGCATTAACTACTGATATTAGGTCTGAGAGTTGCTCAAACGCCTCTTTTATTGGCATTACTATTCACTTCATTTCTGAGGGAGAGCATCGGTCCCACAATTTGGCGGTTGATCAATTCCCAGGTAGCCACACTTCAGATAATATTGCGCTTAAACCTCAGATTAATAACCCCTGGATATGAAAGGCAAGCAAAACCGGGCGTTTTCAAATAGTATCGCCATGTGGTGCCCTCAGACGGCAAAACGTAGAACTTTGTTACCCCATGCAGACGACGCAGTTTGAATTTGTACAACCGGCAAGGCCTAGTAAACGAAAACGGTTTTTTTTGTGTCTACTTTGATATTAAGTTAAAGACATTAAATATTTAAAAAAAATGCCTAGCAAACGCTGTTCTTACGCAAATTGTAAGAGTGACTATAGGTATAGTGATAAACCAAACAGGAAGAACGTGAGGTTCTTTAAATTTCCAAGTTCAAGGATTCATTTTGATCGTAGTAAAGAATGGGTTAAGGCTTGTGGTCGCGCAGACTTTAGCATAAAAAACTTGTTAGAGAGGGACAAAAATAACAAATTAAAAACGTACTGGATTTGCTCAAAACATTTCGTTGAGAATGAACCAACGAAACAGAATCCTAACCCAATTAATAGTACCAAGCTGGTAGTTTAAAAGATGGGCCGTAGGTAGTCGCGGGAGGCGACGAAAGAGGATGAAGCTGCTGAAACGTTTATGGCGCTTGGAAACATTTCAGGTAACAGTCATTTCTGTAAATGCATGTAGCATAAGACTAATTAGAACAAATTCCATATAGTTGAGATTGCAGAAATATATGGAATTAGTTTCAATGTTGGCATGGAAAACGCATCAGTTATTAATATAGATCACAGCTGTGAGGCAGTAAAAGAGGACAAAGCTATTGAAACGATAATGGAACTGGGAAACAATTCCGGTAACAGTTATTTCTGTAAATTCATGCAACTTAAGACTAATGAGAAAAAATTCGTTATAGTTGAGATTGCAGAAAGATTTTTCATAGATGGAATGAGTTTAAATGATAGCGGGGAAAACCTATCAGTAGCTGTTGACCCCAACTTATGCAGTGAACATTTTTTTGGAACCAGTTAATTCAGAATTGCTGTTTTGAAATGTTTGGGAAGCTTTCTCTGCTCCAGACGGATGGTTTAAAACCTTTAAAACCGAAAAATATGATGCACTTGAAGTTTTTAAAATCGTTCATGATTCTGTTATTTTAAAACTTCTTGTTAATGAAGATAACTAAATTTCTCTATACATTTGGAATGACGTCATAGAAAAGACTCATTATATTTTTCAAGAAATACCACAAGTAGTTGATGGCCCTGAGTCCCTTCTTCAAGTCTTGAAAGTCATAGATACTTGGTCACTTTGTTGCGGAAATGATGAAGAAACATTTAAACAATGTTACCTATCTATAAAGCGCAATAGTGGATATATTTGTAAAAACACTCAGGCAATAAGAGCAACTAAATGCTCTATTATTTTCAAACCAACATATCAAAGAAGCAAAAGATGTATGCGGAGCCTCCGAAATGAACTAGGCCCATGCGTGTGGCGAAGCGAGAATATTTTTTTAACTAATTTAGTTCGCCGTGTTTTCCCGCTTGGGGGCGCTTACACGGCCGTAAAATAAACAAAGTTGAACCCCGTGACCCTGTCGACTGCTTAAGTATTTGGGCCAAGGTAGCGGATTGTAAGTATACGTTTTTATTACTCTTACTGAATTATTTTAATTGAAATAATTTAACATCTAATTTTATTTAAACAACCATGCTAAAGATGTAACTGATCGAAAAGAAAAGGTTAAAAAAACAAAAGGTAAACCTTTATGTAGAAAGGTTATGAAAGTATGAAAATAAACTGATTTTTCAACTTCAACAAGTTTCGTTTTATTAAAAATAGCAATTCTAAAATAAAATACTTAATTTCGTTGTCATCCATACAATCTAACCAAAGATGCAATAAAAAGTTAATAGCACCAAAAACATTTACGTCAATTTTAGAATGAAACTTTGCTCTATCATAAAAATTTTATGACTGACCCCTAAAATATCAACGATAATTTAAGGAAGACCCCTATCACAACGGTAACATAAGCGCCATCTATGGTGAAAATATTTTCCATAACAAACTGGATATTTCCCCACATAAAATTTGACATGCATGGGCCTAGTTCATTTCGGAGGCTCCGATGTATGGCTTGTGTTTTATTTCGTCCTCAACTGAGAAGTTTAATATTCAAATACAAAAGGCGGAATTTTGATGTAGTGACTAAATGTAAAAGAAAACACAAAACTATGAAGAAAGATGACTTAATCAAAAAGGTTAAAGCAGCAAAAAAGATAGAACGTTCTTATGAGCGTAAGCTTTCACGCCGAGATGAAAAATCAAAATCATACATTGAAGAAAAAGGGAAGAAAATTGATAAGCTATCTAGCGAAGGATTCGCGAAAATATTGAAGAATCACGTTAACGATGATGAAAATGAGTTTGCTCGGGAATTTTTGATGGAACAAATAAAAATGCTTGACAAAAACCCAAAATCCCGGAAATTCCATCCAAACATAATTAAATGGTGTATTTATATGTGTTCAAAATCGCCCTCTGCTTATCGAGCTTTACAAAAATCACGAGCGTTGCAGCATCCAGCTGAAAGAACCCTTCATAATTATTCAAAGAATATGCTACAAAAACCAGGTCTCTCCAAAGAAACTCTATTGTATTTGCAAGAAGAGTTCAACAAAGTCTCAAAAAAGGAACATGAATAATATGTTTGTTTAAGCATTGATGAAATGAAGGTAGTGTTCGTACGGGGACCCCAACCCCAACCCCGAAAACAGGGGATCCCCGACTTTTTTCCCCGACCCCGATCCCGGTACCTAACATGTAAAATGTAGTCAGGGTTTTTTTCGGGGTTAGATTTTGGTTAGGTTATTTTTAGCAGATTATTTTTGTCCTGCGCCAAAAACAATCATCTCATTCGTCTCAAATAAGTGCTCCGCTTCTCCTTTATGAAAAAAAGGGCAAGGGGGTAACTAACAACAAACAAAATACAGTAAAAACAGTCACCAAAATTCCAAAGTTCACCATCCTCCCTCTCGTGGGTCGGCGGCCCTCCCCCGTCTTTTGTAATGGCAGTGGTCTTTCGTGGGAATCGTAGCTGCGTAGCTCGGAAAGTCGGAATTTATTGGGCTTTTTTACAGTTTCTTGCCTACTTGCTAAGAGTCACTAGCTAAGTGCGATACGAAAATAAAGCTTCTTTCCAAACACCCAGAAAAACGATTATTTTTTATCATTTTTCCAAAATTTTTCAGCATGCGATGTCTTACCCCGACCCCGACCCCGACTTGTTTTTTTTCGGGGATAACCTGCCCCCGACCTCGACCCCGACCCCGATTAAATTTTTACCCCGTACGAACACTAAATGTAGGTTCAACAGGATATCAAATATCATAAAAGTACTGGAGAAATATCCGGATTTGTAGAGTTAGATGATGCGCTTGAAAAACTTCGAAGCATTGAAGAAAGATCTAAATCCCAAGACAAACCCTTGGAATTAGCCACTCATGTCATGCAAATCATGGTTCGTGGGATAACTACTTCCTTAAAATACCCTTTATCGTTTTATCCAACAGCGTCATTAAACGCAGAAACATTAAACCACTTAGTGTGGAATACTTTTAGAAGATTAGAAGAAATAGGCTGTAGGGTTTTATGCGTGGTCGGAGATGGAGCATCCTCAAACCAAACTTTTCGAAATGAACTATGGAACTGATCATTTTTTTGAAAATGGATTTGCTAGATCTGAAGATAGGCCATTGTATTTCATATATGACATTATAAAGACTGCAAGAAATTGTCTTTCTAAAAGTGGTTTGCCAAAGTTCACAAAAAAGAAAATATCTAAAGGAAAAAAGAAAACTAATGTAAAGGCTGAGCTTCCTACCAGAAGGATGATCAAAAACAACAAGGAAATCTTATGGTCGAATCTTGAGGAGTTATACAAAATTGACTCGTCTAATATTATTAGAAAACTTCCTAAAGTAAAATTTGAGCACATATATCTGGATTCTTATTCTCGCATGAGAGTTAAGCTAGCGACACAGGTTCTAAGTGAGAGTTGCATTGGGAGACTTTTACCAATTGCATCCGGTTCAAGGAAATCCCGCGTTTATCAAAATCACTTCCGAAGAAGCCAAACTTAGATTCAATTGCATCGGAGGAAGTGATCTTTGGAAGTTTTTTAAATACGATGTTTTAGAGCAAAATGTTAGACAAACAACGACCAAAGTTACGGCGACATTTTAAGCAGAGTTAGAATTGGAAATATTTCCAAAGCTGATGTTGCTACCTTAGAAAGTAGATTGGTTGCTGGAGGAAAAAAAAATCGAGGTGGCTATGGACCTTTCCATTAAGGTGTCCAATGAAGGGTTTCACCCAATTTGTTTGATGCCTAAATTAGCCATGTGCGAAAAATTCAACTGAAATGCTGCGAAAAAATGGTGAGAAAGTTCAAGTCATTCCTTGCCAGGATAGACTCGCTGACTGTGGCAAAAAAAAATGAATAAAATATTCTCAGGAGAATGCAAGGGCTAGAAAACAAACCGCCCAAAACGGGCGGTTTGGAGAGCGAGTTAGTTCTGTGCGTTGGCTGCCGCATAATGGTCAGAAGGAATATCAGTTTTGAAAAAGGCGTTGTAAATGGTACGATGGGTTTCGTAACTGGGTTCAAGAAGGACGAGCAAGGAAACGTTACTGGGATTTTTGTAAGAGTAGATCGCGAACCGAATAACGACGACGCTAACACTGACTTTTTAGTTGAGGAAATTTGCGTCAAATTTTTGCTCATGGCAAACATTTACGTTAAACGCTCCCAGATTCCCGTCATCCTGGCGTACGCTATTACGATACACAAAGCCAAGGCATGAGTTTAAAATGTGCCATTATGGATTTGGGTCCGAATTTATTCGGAACGGGAATAGCGTATGTGGCTTTATCGAGAGTGACGTCTTTAGCCGGACTCCATCTATTACAGTTCGATCCAACTAAAATTAAGGCGAATGGACGAGCCATTATAGAGTATAACAGGCTTCGCAAAAAATATAGGCCAGATCTGCCTCTTTTGGAAATAACGGAGTCGAAAGAAAGTCGAGGTGGCAAAAGAAGTGCGCCTACACTATCTAAAAGCCTTTTAGAAGGCGAGGAAGAAGAAAAGCAAAGCCCAACAACAGAGTTTGGATAGTTTGCCCCTGACTATTAACGACATCGAGAGTGCTCAAGGAAGTTTCAGTCGTAAAGGCTTGGAACTGAGAATGGCTGTCGGAAATCATTTTACGCAAAACGATCAACAAGACGCCAGTGTATTTTTGATGGTCCTTTTCACGACACTAAGCCAAGAAATGGAAGCCGATTACTTTAAGGCTCTGAAAGATCTTGGTAATTATTTGTTTGAGAATTTCTCGGAAATGGCAATTTCTAGAAAACATTAATGAAATTAATAAAGAACTAAATTCTCTGAAAATTCCATGTGAAATATACCTTGGGATCCGAGGTGGGGCATTTCCCCCTATACCGCCACTCCCTGCTTTTTTCAACTATTCATAAGAGATACGGAAACATTTTAACTGATGTAATTGGCACAATGCCAACGCTTCCGAGTGACCCCCTTAAAGCTAACATACTTTGGCTTTCTCCCCAGAAAATAGGGGGACCTTGGGGGCCTGTGAGGCCTCATTTTGGCCAGCTCCTCCCGCTAGGTGAGGACTCGCCTCCTCTTGGCGCTCGGGCGGGGCTAGAGCGGCGGCTGGAGCTGGAATTGCGGCTGGAACTGGGGTTGGGCCAGGGGATGGTGCTGGGGGTGGGGGTTGGCCAGGGGACGGTGCTAGCCATCGAAATGGGGCTCGGCCAGGAGATGGGGCTCGCCCCGGAGCTGGGGGATGGCCAGGCGACGGTGCTGTTCGATAGGTTCTGAAAAGTTAAATACGAATATATACTTTTAACTTAAAGCAGTTTAGGAAATAGGAGTATGCCCGCTATCCGCGAGTTCACAAATATTACGAGCCTTACTCTTTGGGTAATACGAATAGGTGTACCCCTCCCGTGACGACTTAATCTTATAATTCCTATTTAATCTCGTCCCTCCCTCAATTTGCCAACCTTTTTGAGTTAACTCGATTTTAAACTCGCGAATTTCTAAAGAGTACCGGCAAAAGCCGTTAATTTGTTCTGATTAAGGAGATTACATCTAATTTTAAGCCATGAAATCCGTTTATAGAATACCAAATATTAGAAAAAATCAGTTCAAACACGAGGACGTTGGCCTACTACAAACTCAAAGTCATCTTAAAGTGGATTATTTTTACTTACCACCGTGTTTCCATCAGTAGAGTAGACTAGGTTCGTCGAAGACCTTTGAATTTCTTCTTTGAGACGACAATCGCGGATCCGAAATTTATTGAGCGCGTAGGTTGCCCTCTACCGACGAGATCTCGTTGGTATTGCTTCGGCTATTCCATTCACTATCGTTCCTCCCTTCGCCAAAAAAATAATAAAAGAATAAAGGATTCCTTCAGCCATTCCATTCACCAAAAATAAAGTAATAACAATAATACGTCATATCAAGGATCGAGGACGCTCTTCTGGCTAGGGGTTGGGGGCTTTTGCTCATTTCTTTTCGAAGATGCGCTCGTAGCAATGCCATTTTAAGGGATCTTCCATTTATTTGAAAATGCGTAAATGTGATGGGCCAGATTTTTTAATAAAAAATTAATATTTTCCAGCGTTTCAACGCTATGATAATGCGTAATATTATCAAATATTCTAATATTTATAATATATTGCAACGGTTTCATCCA
>JAEQBA010002281.1:63254-80006 GCA_019434445.1 Phalangium opilio | reverse complement strand
TATTCTAAGATCACTCAAATATATTTCGTTTTAAAGAAAGTCAAAGATGAATTTAATTAATTGTATTATAATAGAACATTACCGTCCCTTTATACGACTTCGATCAATTCACCTAATTATAACTATATATGAACTTGTAGGTTGGAAAAGTAATGGCTGACAATGCCACTAGCATAACGAAAGCCTTCAAGGCAACACTTCTTCAAACTGTCGGTTCGGATTAGACCATTTAAGCAAAGTTTATGTTTCAGAAATAGAAGAATTTTCCAGCTGATGAGCCAGAAATTGGATTTGGCGACGAAGATGACACGGATGAATTAGCAGGTAATCATTTAAGCTTTCAATTACAAATTTTCCCAAAATTTAAACTTTTATCAAACAAACAGACATGTCCGAAGGAGAAATATCGAAGATTAGTTTCCAGTGGGACAGGATTTGCTGTGTTGCCCACACCTTGCAATTAGTTGTCCACGACGGGCCGAAAAGGGAGACGCAGAATCTACAAACAAATTCAACAATGGAAAGATATTATCACATTTTTCAGGAAATCTAAACACTATCATGGGAATTGAAAAAGTCATCAAACAAAACCCTTGCGGAGCCAAATGTAACGAGGTAGGACTCCACACCTCGAGCCCTGAAAAGTATACTTGAGGTACGAGTTAGTGTTCCTTATATCAGATGACCAGAGCCATACTAACCTTTTTCAATGTAAACAGATTTTTCATGACGTCCAACAGTTGCTATTGGCGGCAAACGATGACCCAAATGTAAAGAAGAAAGAAAGAATTGATTTCCAAAAATGGCATGAAGTAATCGAAATTCAAATTTTTAAAAAGATGGTTTTGGAAAAGAATAATAGGGAGTAAACTTTAAAGGGAATACAACCCCTTGTACTGAGTATATTTGTGTTAAGTGGAAGGGTATACGTAAAGAAGGCAACATAATCCTTGAAGATTTTTAATTTATTGTGCTCATACTTCTATTGCAAAGTTGTACAGTTGCATAATACACTGCCCTATTTGCCACAGGAGCTAGGAGCGCTTGTGCGTGATAGATAGACTTATAAATTGTATTCCCCTTTAAGAAATATGCGAACGGATTCGAAAAATGAAGATGAAAGAAAAATAATTATTTTAAGGGACCTGTTTTAAGGCGTATTCTTTATTGTTAAACGTTCTTTATCATGATTTATATAGAGAAAAGCACGTTTTAGAAGTCAATTTTTTAAAAATTCCTCCCTTTACAAAGAAACATTTATTTTCCATTTATGGACTAAAATGTTGCTTTACCTTTAATAAGGGCCTATATTCAACCAATCTTCGAGGTAACTCTGTTAGTTCAATCAGCTGAGAAATCCACATTGGCCATTTCTCAGTGGCTATTATCTATGCATATGAGAAAGTGAATGATATTCAAGTTTCAAGGTTTCATAAAATTATAAGAATTTTGCTCAGTGGACTACAAAGCAGATTCCAAAAAACTTTATAAAGATGAATCGTTTGTGGTAGCCACAATTCTTAATCCTGGTGTTAAGCTTGGACTGTTTGAGAGTTAGTTTTATTTCATTATTATCTCTCACCCTTTTGAGACAAGAAGTTTTAATGTGTTTTCAAGACCATTTAACCTAAACTTAAATATCTAAATCCATCAAGCATTAAATTAAGTCTCGTCTGAAGAGATATAACAATAAACGGTTTACCATAAAACAATTCAAAGTGTATTATATAGATACTATTCAGTAGATCAATTTCGTCGACCGTATAGTAGGCGAATAAAAATATCTTGGAAGTTTTAATTTATTATTTATCAATTAGGACTATGAAAAAAATCTGTGCTAAAATTATTTTTTACTCCTCTATATATACATGAAAGTTGATTGTAAACCGGGTTCTTTTTTTGATTGACGTTGTTAGAATTACATACGATGATTAGTGAATAATTTTAAATAAATGGTTTTACTTAGTTATATTTAAAGTTGAGTCGGTTACTTGGTTTCATTGTCGTAGACGTACATTTTGGTCCGTCGAGCCGGATTCAACATATCGATTGAATTTACAACTCAATCTCGTTATCCTGCCATCATAACATCGAGGGACACGTCAAGTCATCAGGTCTAGCCTCCCAACACATTCAGCAAGAAATTAATCAGTATGGACTTGCTTGTTGCTAAACGTAAAGCTCTTGAAGGTCAAATCACTCCTATTGAGAACAACATCATTATTGGCAAACGAAGTACAACGAGAGGGTCTTGTTTTAATATAACTACCGAAGTATAACGAGAGGGTCTACAAAAAGAAGTGTGATCCTATGAAAACATTAACATGTACAAAAATGGGCCAAGCCTCGCCTCGTGCCCTTTCCGCCGTAAAACGTTCTGAGATCCCATGTCGAGCCAAGTCTGCCTTTTTGTTCTTATTCAATCGCCAATTGAACAATTACGTTATAAATTAAGTCCTTTTTTCTAATTAATAACCAATATTCTTTGACTCTATCATTATATACATCTTTGTTCGTATCAAAAATATCGTGACTTGGCAATCGCATGTAATTACCTTATAAGCGTGTACATAGGGTTATGCATAACTCGCCTTATAAACTTGTAAATAGGGTTATGCATAACTCGCCTTATAAACTTGTACATTGGGTTATGCATGACTCATCTTATAAATTTGTACATATACACTCGACCATAAACGATTTAGTGAACATCATTCGATTATTTTAAAATTGGCCACGATTTAGTGAATATCCCCTCGACTCCCTTTTAATATTACTTACCTGCGATTGCCAAGTCACGATATTTTTGATAGGAACAAAGATTATAATAATGATAGAGTCAAAGAATATTGGTTATTAATTAGGAAAAGGACTCAATTTATAACGTAATTGTTCGATTGGCGATTGAATAAGAACAAAAAGGCAGACTTGACTCTACATGGGATCTCAGAACGTTTTACCGCGGAAAGGGCACGAGGCGAGGCTTGGCCCATTTTTGTACATGTTAATGTTTTTCATAGGATTGGAAACTTTCGTGAAGGCAAAGAATTAAAACTATTCCCAATTAAAAAGTGGATGGGAGTTAATGGAGATGGATCATTCTTTTCATTGTATATGAATGTTAAAGGTCTAGATTTAAATATGGCTTCTATATATCTAGAACGTTCTTGGTCTAACCAGGAAGGTATCGAGCTTTCTTTTATCTATGGGATTTCCTAAGCAGCCATACCGTGACTAATCACCGCCCCCCCTTAAGTCCTATAAACTCAATACATTCATACAAAGACTAAATAAACGCTAACTGTTACAAATTTCACAATTTCATATGTAAGAGACTAAATAAATACGGGTGAATTATTGGGTTTCATATAATCATGGGATTTTCAAATCAGTGTGTAGCATAGAGCTCGACATTATCTATCCATCCACAAATTAGTGAATAAACCATAATTTAGAGAAACATTACCTCTATAATCCGTCCGTTTTTTATTTTTGGTCTATGGATAAACCGTACTGTTTCACTTACCAAAACTTCATATTTTCCTTTTCCAAAACGATTTTTTTCTCCAATTTTTTTTATTTGTCTGCTCCAAAAAATCTACTTTTTTCCAAAACATTTATTTTCTGTTAAAAAAACATTTTTTTCATGTCAAAACAGATTTATTTTTCTTTTAAAATATATTTATGACTTGCAGAATTTTTTCCAATAGCTATTGTTTTTTCCTAGAGTTAATATTTTTAACTTTTTTTCGCTTGACCCCGGGAAACAAAATTTGCAATAAACCAAAAAAATCGGTCATATTTTTAACTATTCTATTAATGATCCTTCTTTTTTTTTCTTTTCAATTGAAATTTCTCCCATAGTACACTACAAGTTTAATTACATAATTTGTTAATGTGTAGCATTTTGGTTTCACGTAAAGTAATGGTAAGTGAGTACTTATGTTGATAGAGAAGAGGTAAGAGAGATTGATCTCAAACAACTTAAAACCCCGTTCATCTATGGTTTACCAAAGATACACAAAGTCAACTGCCCCTTGCGCCCAATTGTATCTTCCCGGGTAGCCCTACGTATTGGCTTGCACAATATCTGGTCCATATCTTATCCCCTATCGTAGGTAATACCTCCCACCACGTTGTCAATTCATACGATTTTGTAGATAAAATTAGGAAGGTAAAATTAGGACAGGCTGATCGCATGTTTAGTTTAGATGTAGTTAGTTTATTCACAAATGTGCCTATTGATGGCGTAATAGAGGTCTTGAGTATGAGACTTAATTCAGATTCAGAATGGAAGAAACGAACAGACTTTTGTCTTGATTCTATTTTAGACCTGGCAAAATTTGCTGTGATAGCACTTTTTTTACTTTTGAGGGGAATTCTACTCCCAAACTAGGGGACTGGCTATGGGTAACCCATTATCTCCATTTTTAGCTAATCTATACATGGAATATTTAGAATCCAAGATCCTATCTTCCAATAGAAACAGTCGCCATATCAAACTATGGTTAAGATATGTAGATGATATTTTTTTAATTTTCCAAAATACTAGAGGGGAATAACTAGACTACTCGATTTTGTTAATTCGTTGGATAATTCGATTAAATTTACATTAGAGGAAGAAAAGGTTGGGAAACTCCCATTTTTGGATGTTTTAGTAGAGCGCTTAGCTTCGGACGAATGTCTTA
This sequence comes from Phalangium opilio, assembly GCA_019434445.1. Taxonomy (NCBI): domain Eukaryota; kingdom Metazoa; phylum Arthropoda; class Arachnida; order Opiliones; family Phalangiidae; genus Phalangium; species Phalangium opilio. Next base: position 75,318 of record JAEQBA010002281.1, on the reverse strand, counting down.
AGCGCTTTGGACGAATATCTTAAGTGTGGGTTATTCCAGAAACCTACCCATTGTCATAGATTTTTAAATTTTCAGTCGTATCATAGTAATAAAATAAAAATTGGGGTTGTTAAAAGTTTAAAACATAGAATTGAATATATTTCTGACACACCGGAAAGTGATAAACAAATTATCGGTAAACAATTAATTAGTTCCGGTTACCCTAAGCCTTTGATCTCTGGAATTTTTAGCTCTCACGACTTAAGACCTCAAAATAAGAATAAAAAACAGAACCAACTCTAGTGTTACCGTATGTGAAAAATAAAAGCGAGTTAGTAAATAGGATTTTAAAAAGTAAATTTAATATTAGAGTAGTTTCAAAAATGGGAGAAAACCTCAAACAGATATTCAAAAATAGCCAAAAAAAGTCATGTAACAGTAACATAAAAAATGAGCGTTGTGTAGTATACCAATTTGATTGTAGTTGTAACAAAGAATACGTAGGGGAAACAAAACGTCCTCTAAAAGAAAGAATTTCTGAACATAAATATTGTATAAAGACAGGTGATTTAAAAAATGGCATGGCTAATCATATCTTGGATATTAATACAAAAAACTGTATCATTAATTTTGAGGAACCAAAAATATTGTATAAAGAATCCGATTTATTTAAAAGAAAATTTATCGAAGGGGTGTATATTAATGACGGGGGGAATTATATCTTGATGAAGGAAAGGAAACGGCGAAACTTTGGGGTGAGTTCGATAAAAAACTCTTGTATCCTAAAAGGGAGAGGTTAAAAAACTAGTTGGTAAAATTTTTTTTAGACCTAATCTGACTATATATATATATTGTATAATATTCATTGGTTGTTAGTTTGATAAAGACCCGCGGGTCGAAAGCTCACGCTTTAATTTTATTGATCTTTTACATCAATAAAAATTTGATTTTATCCATGTGTTTCCTCCGTTGAAATTGTTATATTAACTCACCATGGTATTTAAAAATAAAGTCGTTGTTTACTAGGTAAGGACCATCATACTTCGGTTGAAGGGTTTTTCGGACCGTGTCATTTCTAATCCAAACGTGTGAACAGCTTGTAAGCTCCTTGTGTACGAAAACCTTTTGTTTGGAGTGGTTTGACGCAGGTACTGGCCGCACAGCATCCATGATCGTGCGCAAAGAACTCAGGAAATCTTCTGGGTTTTGCCTTGCTTGACTTGGACGAAAAAAATCTCCAGGCAGTCGTAATGTCTCCCCGTATATCATCTCAGCCGCTGACGACTGAATATCTTCTTTTACTGCTGTTCGTAGTCCCAAGAGCACCGATGGCAAAGTTTTTGTCCATTGCTCATGTTCTCGAGCTGTGAGAGCGGCTTTGAGAGACCGATGCATCCTTTCAACCATCCCATTTGCTTGGGGATGGAATGCCGTGACTTGCTGGTGTCTTGCGTCCAAATGTTGTGCGAGATCTTTAAATAAACACGAAGTAAACTGCCTTCCACGGTCTGAATATATTGTGTCGGGACATCCGAACCTTGCAACCCATCCATCATAAAACGCACGACATACACATTCTGCGGTAATACTGGTGATTGGGAATGCTTCAGGCCAACGAAAGAAACGGTCGACGCAGGTAAGAAGATAGGAGTATCCTTCTGATGGCGGTAACGGTCCAACAAGGTCTACATGTACGTCCGTGAACCGTTGTGAAGGTGTGGTGAATTTGCCATGCAGGCTGACAGTGTGCCTGTTGACTTTACTCCTTTGACACGGGATACACGCCTTAGTCCATTTTGCTACGTCAGCATTCATGGATGGCCACACAAAACGTTGTGCGAGCAGCTTCCTTGTTTGCCGTACTCCCGGGTGAGATAAACCATGGATATTATTGAAGGCTTGCTTCCGGAAAGGCAGTGAAATGTAGGGTCTAACTTTGTCCGTTGAAATATCGCAATAGAGACCAATTTTGGAATCCGGTAGGTCTATTTTCTTCAGCTTCAATGCAGTCTCCGAAGATAACAGTGTAATTAATTCGTCGTCGATTACTTGTGCTTCAGCCAACTTCTGGAAATCGAAGGTCCCAGTGTTTACGAAATTTATCTCGATGCGTGAAAGGGCGTCTGCAACCGTGTTGTACTCGCCTTTAATATGCCGTATATCCGTGGTGAATTGACCAATGTAATCGAGTTGCCTCGCTTGTCGAGGACTTGCTTTATCCAGCTTCTGCATGAATGCGAACGTCAGTGGCTTATGGTCCGTATACAGAATAAATTGTCTGCCCTCAAGCATATGCTTGAAGTTTTTGATAGCTGCATAGGCCGCAAGAAGTTCTCGGTTGTACGCGCTGTACTTTAATTGTGCTGGTGATAATTTCCGGGAAAAGAACGCAAGGGGTTCGCAATCGTTTCCAATTCTCTGCTCCAGTGCTGCTCCGATTGCAAAATCGGAAGCATCAACTTTCAGAACCAGAGGGGCATCCATCCTCGGGTGTGCTAACAGCGTGGCATCTTGAAGGGCTTTTTTGCAATCCTGGAACGCTCTTTCCGCTTCCGTAGTCCATTTTATTCGGGTTTTATCGTTCTTTTTCGCTCCCTTGAGGTATTCGTTCAATGGTGCTTGAATCGTTGCGGAATTCCTAATGAAGCGATGATAGAAATTTTTCATTCCCAAGAACCTTCGAAGGTCAGCGATGGTTTCTGGCTTTGGATACTGAAGTATCTGGCAATGGTGCGATTCCTTTTGAATTGACCAAGAATCCAAGGAACTCTACTTCGGCCATTCCCATCTGGGATTTTCCGGGATGTAATACGATACCATATTCCTTAAATCGGTCGAAAAGGATGCGGAGGTGTTTCTTATGCGTCTCTGAGTCAGCTGATGCTACTGCGACGTCATCGACATACACGAACACGAAATCCAACCCCCGGCACACTTCATCCATGAAGCGTTGAAAAGTTTGCGCCGAATTGCATGAACCGAAAGGCATGCGCAGGAATTCCCAAAGCCCAAAAGGTGTGATGACCGCCGTTTTGTGAACATCATCAGGGTGTACTGGTATCTGATGAAATGCCTTCACGAGGTCGAACTTGGAAAAGATCGTGCATCCTGCGAAATTTGCCGTCATGTTGGTTATCAATGCTGGGGGTATCGATCCGGACGAGTGCAACGATTTAAGGCTCGATAATCTCCACATGGTCTCCAGTCTCCTATTTTCTTAGGCGTCATGTGGAGTGGACTTGCAAAATTACGTTTTGAGGGTCGACATAAACCTTGTTCGGCCATAAGCATGAATTCTCTCTTCGCCATTGCAAGTTTTTTTGGGTCGAGATTCCGGACACGTTCTACGACCGGTGGTCCACTAGTCTCGATATGATGGAAAACGTTATGTTTTGGTGATTGCAACGCTGCTGACGGACGAGTAATCTCAGGGTACTCCATTAGGATTTTGCTGTCCACCAACTTCTTCATTTTCAGAACAGGTAGGAGGTGAAACGTGGTAATAAAATCGGCTCCAATAATCGGTTTGCCAACGTCGGCGATAATGAACTTCCACTTGAAAGACCGTCGAAGTCCAAGATCCAGCTGAAGTGTCTTCATCCCATAAGTTCGGATTTGTGTGCCATTTGCAGCGAAAAGTTGGAGTTGATAACCGTGGTTTCGTCTATCTTGCTTGGTAGGTGGGATAACAGATACATCAGCTCCGGTGTCTATTAGGTAATTGCGTTGTGACGTTTTATCGTAAATAAATAGGCGACGAGATTTCTGGCCATTACTGTCGGTCGTCGCAAGTTCCGACGGGCCGGTTAGTTTCCCTGGTCAGATCGCTTGGATGACGCCTGATTTCGCTCCCAACTGCAAGGATCTTGATATTTTTCCGCCTTTTCACCAAATCGGAAATGGTAGAAGCAGAGTTTGCCACGCGGATTGAATGTACGTCCACGAGACTGGGAACGGCTTTGTCTTCGTCCTCGGCTTTCGTTATCGTATCTGCGGGCACGACCACGACAGAACGTGTCGAATTTCTTGTGGAGCTCTTCTATTTGTTGAGAGAGACGTTCTATGGTTGATGCCTCGTCGATTATTGGTCTTGGTAAAGTGACGGTGGATATGGTACTTGGACGTATTACTTCAACGATTTTATCCGCTTGGGCTGCAATTTTCTCCAAATCACTTTCATTGCTCATAACAAGGATACCGCGAACTTGCTCAGGCAGTTGATCCATGAATAGGGATTTGAGGATAGCGTCGTTTGCTTGAGAACCGGCTTGTAGTCTCATCGTTTGCAGGAATAATGATGGCTTCTGGTCCCCGATTTGCATACCACTGAGTAGCTTGCGTAGTCTTTTTTCGTCAGTGTTGCAAAAAGACGAGATTATTCTAGCCTTGATTGCCGTGTATGGGTTTTCTGGTGGTTTCTTCAGTATATCCGCGACGTAAGGAATTATACTAGGATCCAAAGATTGCAAAACGTAGTCGAACCTTGTTTGTTCAGTTGTGATATGATGAATTCTGAACTGTGATTCAATAGTTGTGAACCATAGATCCGGACTGTCCTTCCAGAATTGTGGTAACTTGATGGAGACGCGAGCGATTTCCTGGCTTCCCGTCCTATCCTCTTCAAATTGGTCCTTGTCTTCCATTGCTTGGTTAAGTTTCTCAGTTAGTTGTTTAATTTGTTCTGATAACGCGGTGACGTCGTCTCGTGGGTCAACGGTATTTTTAAACATAATTAAAACTTAATATGTAAACGTCCGGGTCACCAATTGTAGGACGCGTGTTTAAAAGAAGAGACGGTATTCAGAATGCGGTAAAAACTAAAAACTAGATTTATTTTGCTTTGCTTTATATATCAGATTGATTGCATGAAAAAAATATTAACATCGTAACATTGATAAAAAACATTTCCGTATAAAAATTAAATAATTAGTTTTTTCTTCCCTATGACCGGGACTCCACATTTTAATGATTTAAAAGGAATTATTAAACAAAAGTTAACTTCAAAATTCCAGATAACGTTATCTATATCTATATAAATTAAAGTCCAGACTGATTGATAATCAACGCCCAGCCCAAACCGCTTGCCCTATAGAAGGTTCAAATTTTGCAGGAACGTTCGATTTCTTGCCATCTTTTTAAATGGCGGCCAAAACTTAAAAACCCTACTTTATGGAATAGGGTCAACATGAAAAGTAATAAAAAAATGTCCCGGCGAGCTAACGGGCAACGCTGAGGGCCTTCGCTCCTAGGGTGGTACAAAAATATTAACCATCAGTAAAATCTACCCATTCTTTGTATCATTTTTATGGAAGTTCTTATTACACGAGAGCGACCCCGCGGGTAACAGCTAGTAATTATTAAACAATGTTTTTTGTATAAAATATTGACCCTAATTTAAAATACTGTACTCTCTTTTAATTGCATTTACCATGGCTAAAATAGCTGACTTCACGTAATTTCACCATTCATTTTTCAAGTACAAGTAAATAGTTAATTCCATAACTTAATGCTAAAGCAAAACACAGTTCCATTGCCTGGCATAACATGCTGCCGAATCGAACCCGGGCCTTCTGGGTAAAAGCCAGATATCTTAGACACTAGACCATATCAGACTGGTTGGAACAACCCTAAATATTATTCCTATAAATGTGTCTTTAAGTTTATTCATCAAAAGCGGTACAAAAGCACTCACTCCGATACCGGGAATCGAACCCGGGCCTTCTGGGTGAGAGCCAGATATCCTAGCCACTAGACCATATCGGACTTATTTATCGAAATCTTAATTCTATTCATAAATCTATATCCTTAAGTCTATTCTTGAAAAGCGGTACAAAAGCACTCGCTCCGATATCGTGAATCGAACCCGGGCCTTCTGAGTGAGAGCCAGATATTCTAGCCACTAGAACATATCGGACTTACTTAACACAGTCTTAATTCTATTCATAAATCTATATCCTTAACTCTGTTCTTGAAATGCGGTACAAAAGCACTCGCATCGACACCCGCATTCGAACCCAGGCCTTCTGGGTGAAAGCGAGGTATCCTAGCCACTAGACCATATCGGACTTGCTTAACAAAGTCTTAATTCTATTCATAAACCTATATCCTTAAGCGTATTCTTGAAATGCGGTACAAAAGCACTCGCTCCAATACCGGGAATCGAACCCGGGCCTTCCGGTGAAAGCCAGATATCCTAGCCACTAGACCATATCGGACTTGCTAAACCAATTTTTAATTCTTTCCATAAACCTATATCCGTAAGTCTATTCTTGAAATGCGGTACAAAAGCACTCGCTCCGATACCGGGAATCGAACCCGGGCCTTCTGGGTGAAAGCCAGGTATCCTAGCCACTAGACCATATCGGACTTGCTCAACGAAGTCTTAATTCTATTCATAAACCTATATCCTTAAGTCTATTCTTTAAAAGCGGTACAAAAGCACTGTCTCCGATACCGGGAATCGAACTCGGGCCTTCTGGGTGAAAGCTAGTGCGACATTTCTTATTATTATTTAATTTAATTTAGAATATTTATTAAGGTTCGGTTGTCTAGGGTTTCATAATTTTGATTATTAAATGTCAGCATTGGTAAATTAAAAATACGGGAACATGACTCGGGGAATTAAACTTGGAACAACGTGTTTATTCAAATAATAAAAACAGGAAATAGTAATGATTGCCTCGTATGAGGTTTAACATAATAACTTATAATCTTAATAGTTCAAAAACAGTTTCTTATTAAGTTTAGGCTGGTTAACCCCTGAAGATTTCAAAGTTTTTGTCACTCACGGTTATTTACGCGTGTTGGTTGTCCTTGTTCTTTTGTTGTTCGAACGCGTGGAGAGACCTCGCCGATGCTGGGGCACCATTGGTTCCGGACGGTTCGGTACTTGGTTCCGTACGGTCCTCAAGATGTGTTCGGCCGGAGCTTTAGGGTTAGCGGCAGCGACTCAGCGTTTCATCCAGGATAGCTCGTTAGGCTGTTCGGTACTTGGTTACTTTTTGGACGGCCAACGGTTGTTTAAGAGTCCGAGCTCTTAGCTTTTGAGAAAGCTAGCGAGTTAGAGATAGTCTAGATCTAAACTGTTGTCTATTGTTTGTGTGCGGCTTTTATAGCCGGGACCCTGTCCTTTCTCCATGAAAAGCTCGACAGCGATTGGGTAGAAGTTTTTGTGCTTTCGTCAGAAAGCCGGACTGTGGTTGGTTGGTTTCTTTTATCAAACCCGAATATTCCGAGTGCGACCTTTGACCCGTTGGATCGCGGGTCATCCAACTTTGCAGGTGTTCGCATCGCGTACGACTTCGCGCACTTTTTGTTGACCACAGGGGTCCGTGATAAAAGATGGGGTTAACCAGGGGGGTGTAACCAGTCAAGGGAAGTTTTTATTAAATAAAACATATAACGCTTTGAAAGCATTTCTTAAGGTTAAATAAATATATATAGGTTCAAGAGTGGGTATTGAATGGTATAAAGTTCAAAAGTGGATATTGAATGGTATAAAACTCTCCCCCACTTAATTTTGAACGTCCACGTGAAACAAACTTCGTGGTACATTAACAGGTTCCAAGTGAAGAATAACAAAAAAAAATCGTATACGTAACTATGTACAATGGCCATAATGAAAACATCAACAACTGAAATTGTAATAATAATTAAAAAAAACTATCCTACCTAAATTGGATTACAAATAAAACAAATTAAAACAGGGCAGAACATCATATGGTAAATTTAATAAGGGGCAATTAAATTTCAAACAAAAATCTATACTAGTACTAGTTAAAACAATAGGAATGAATTCCTAGAAGCAATTAATTTACGAACAGATTGCTCGTCCAGTAACTGGATTGCGAGATCTGAGGCTACGATAATTAGAGGGGTGTTCATTGTCGCTTAAATCGGCAGAGAGTTCACTATCATCGTCTAACGCGCTACAAGACTTATCAATGTCGGCAGTACGCACGACTGGCAAAGGTTCTATGACCTGGTCAATTTCTTGGGTGGCAATACGCGCAACCGGCAAAGGTTCTAAGACCTGGGTAGTTTCTTGGTCGGCAACACGCACGACAGGGGAAGGTTCTATGACCTCCCTAAGTTCAGACTCGGCATCACACGCAAAAGGCTGATTCTTAGGACAAGGGGTGGCAACACGTTCAATGTGTTGTTTCAATTCATGAATGTGAAACGTGCCTTTGAGAAATCTCCCACCCTTAACACATTTCAATCTGTAAGTTAGTGGTGAAAGTTTCTCAGCAGTAAGAAAGGGGCCATCCCAACGGGGAGCTAGTTTTGAGGTGAAACGAGCGCGGGCGGACGACAAAAAGTGTGTACGCTTATAAACTAATTGGTCAATGGAAAACTCAACATCGCGATGGTGCTTATTATAATACGCGGCTTGACGCAGTTGCGCGGCCGCCAGATTTTCTTGGGCTTGGGTTATCGCGTTTTCTGTGGTTTCTTTAATAGCTATAGCGTGGGAATGTAAGTTAGCATCATTGATTACGTCATCAGGGGATAAGGGGGTACCTATGTCAGCAACAGTACGCAATTCGCGGCCAAAGTTTAAAAATGCAGGCGTGAATCCTGTGGATTCCTGTGTGGCAGTGCGCAGGGCCATGGCGTATTGTTGGATACTGATATCCCAATTCTGGTGGTTTTCCTCAACGTACGTCGCAATCATTGTTGACAACGTGCGGTTAATTCTCTCTGTCTGATTAGACTGGGGTGAGTAGAAGGAAGTGTACCTATTACTGATACCTAACACTCGGAAACTATCTCGTAAGATTTTCGAGACGAATTGTTTACCGTTATCACTAACTACTGTCAAAGGTAAACCGAAACGGGTAAAGACCTGGTCTACCAATAGGGTAACTATTGCTTTGGTCGTAGCTCGGCGTAAGAGAAAGATTTCGACCCATTTGATCATCATATCCGTCACGACAAGGAGTTGGGTTATGCCGCGCTTACTGGGAGTATAGGGTCCTTTTAAGTCAATTCCAATGACGCTCCATGGATCAGTTATTTTGGCTGAACGCATTAGGCCTGCAGGGGATTGCTGGGGAACTTTGTGCCTTTGGCAAGCTTCACAAGAATAAACATAGTCCCTCACAGCTTTGGTCATACCATCCCAAATATACGTCTCCTTCATGCGTCGAAGAGTTTTGAAATTTCCTAAATGGCCAGCTGACCGAACGTCATGGGTTAATTGTAGTACTGTATGGTAAAGGGACTTTGGGACCCAAATTTTATAATTGTCATCAATAGGTGCTGCGGAGCGGGGTAGGCGATGTAAAATCCCATTAATTAATTTGCTAACTGAGAATCATTATTTTCACCTGGGGGCAAAGGAATGTTATCGGATAGGAATTTCATAAAAGGGCTAAGGCGATCGTCCTTAGCTTGTTCTTCTATGAAAACTTCCGGCGAAACGGCTATAGGCTCAGGGGGTGCTGCCAACTTAACGGCCATTACGCCATCGGTTTCTGAATTCGGGGTCGGGGACGACTCTTCCTCCATGGCCGCTGGTAAACGTGACAACGCGTCCGCTATCACATTTTTATCGCCGGGAATATGGTGCACGGTGTAATTAAAAGCCTGAAGCTTTGCATACCATCTCGCGTATTTGCCGGTAGGGTCGGGTGTTTTCAAAAGCCACACAAGAGCTGAATGGTCGGTATAGAGGTCAAGTGAACGCCTTCAACATAAGGGCGAAACTGACCCACCGCCCACACTGCAGCCAAGGCTTCCCGTTCAGTGGTACAATAATTTTTCTCAGCGTCACTAAGGGTACGACTAGCGTCACGTACAACAAGTAGTTTGCCATTATGTTTTTGTAGTAAAACGGCGCCAATTCCTGAATCGGACGCGTCCGTTTGGACAATAAAGGGTTCTTTAAAGTCGGGCGCGACGAGAATGAGGGCTGATGTTAATTTGGCTTTAAGCGCATTAAAAGCGGAAAGATGGTCCTCGGACCAAATAAAGGGGACATCCTTATGAAGTAACCCAGTTAGGGGGGAAGCCAAGGTGGAAAATCCTTTTACAAAACGCCGGTAGTAGCTCGCCATCCCCAGGAAGGAGCGTAGCTCTTTAATATTTTTAGAGGGCGCTAAAGCACTAATCGCGCGGGTTTTGTCGGGATCAACTGAAATTCCCTCTGTACTAATTACATGCCCTAATAATTGGGTTTTATTGACGCAAAATTTGGTCTTGCTAGCCTTAATGGTTAGCCCTGCGTCAGCTAAGGTTTTAAAAACTTTGGACAATGTAGCCAAGTGTTCCTCAAAAGTTTCTGATATAATCAGTAAGTCATCTAAAAAGGCGCTAACACCTTCTAAAGCTAAAGGGGCAAACAAACGGTCAATCATCCGCTGAAACGTCGCGGGGGCATTGCTAAGCCCGAACATTAGGACTTTTGGCGGGAATAAACCTCTTTGTGTAATAAACGCTGCTTTATCACGGCTTGCGGGGTCAAGAGGGACCTGCCAGTAACCGGCTTTAAAATCTAATGTTGAGATGAACTTAGGTGAGCGTACTGTATCAAGTATGTCGTCAATGCGAGGAAGGGGGTAGGAATCTTTAATTGTGACTTCATTTAAAAGGCGATAGTCAACACAAAGACGAGATCCACCATCCTTCTTCGAGACGAGTATACAGGGAAAGCTCCACGGGCCGTTACTAGGTTCTATTAAGTCTTGACCAAGCATTTCGTAAACTATTTCGTCAATTTTCTCCTTTTTGAATGGAGAATAGCGATAGGGGGCGCGGCCTATAGGGGTTGCGTCACCTGTGTCTGTATGATGTGTTATGGTATTTGTACGAGCAGGTTCTGTAGCAAACAAGTTTTTATGTTCGTAAACAACTTTGGATAACAAAGAGCTTTGGTAATCTGACACCTGAGCTACAGAAAGAGCGGCTTTCAATTCAGCCTCGTCGATTTCGACGTCTGTCATATGACATAAGGAAGGGTAGCTTGATACCTGCTCGTTTGCTACAGTTTCCTCGGTATAGAAATCATTGGATTTCGTGGGGTCACTAGACCAAGCATAACGCATTTCTTTGTAATTAGCTATAAGGCCACACTTCTGAAGCATGTCCATTCCTAAAATACACTGACATACTAAATTTGGTACAAAATAAACAGTATTGGATTCAGTTTTATTAGGTAAAGAAAACTCGGCTATGGAAGAACCAGTTGAAGTTAAGCGTGTTTTATTCGCTAATTTTATTCCTAATTTATGCCTATTTCGGCGATTACGAGTTAAGGTTAATTTATTTTTAAAACTTTCGTCAACAAAGGTGAAAGAAGATCCAGGATCTACCAGGGCCTTGCATTCTTGACCATTAATACGAGGCTGAATCCAAGCTAATTTCGGGAGATTATTATTCTCGCCCGAAATATTCCTAAATTCAATTTCCGGGGGGAACGACCGAACTTTTCCCTCCGGTTGTTCCGTTTCCCTGGCGGTTACGAAGGGGACAGCGGGGTTTGATATGACCAAGTTCTCCGCACCTGTGACACTGCGGGACAAAGGGTTTAGCGTTGGCATTCAACGGCTTACTTGGTTGCTGTATCTGAGTTTTACTCTCAGCTCGCCTGGGACAAAATTTTTGATAGTGCCCGTGACCACCACAATTCATGCACGTTAGCGGCGCTTTCTGAGAGGGGGCCGAAAAATTTGAGTTTGAGGGCTTGGTCTTACTAGATTCTCCGCGGGGGTCAAAAATGGCATGCTCTGTTAGAACGGCGTCGGACAATAACTCTCTTACACGAGTGTACTTTTTAGTAGCTAAGGGCGTTCTAATATCCGTACGCAAATTTTGCCTAATTAACCTTAATTGATCGCGGATTGATAGGGGCTCTGTAAGCTTACGCATAAGAGCTAACATAGCTTCAACATAATTGGATGAATTTTTCCCGCTCTTTTTGATGACGATTATTTATTTGTTCTAAAATATGCTCATCGTCTATATCTAGCTGGAATTCAGCCGTAATTGCGGATGAAAATTCTGCAAAATTATCGAATGGGGGCTTAGTTTCGAACCACTCCCATGCCAAACCAGTTAACATGCTAGCCCAGGTAGCAAAACC
>JAEQBA010002281.1:45740-63231 GCA_019434445.1 Phalangium opilio | reverse complement strand
AGGCACCCAACGTTTAATGAAAATATCCTCAGGACAGTCGCGACCGGCAAGAATTTTGCGCGCTTTTGTCAGGAATTCCTTAACGGAAGTGCTATTAGTGGCACCAGAGAAACTTGGCATCGCTACAGAAGGTAACCATGAAGTTGGTAGCCCTGAGTGAGGCGGAGAGGGATTTGAATTTGAATTATTTACTAAACCAGTTGTCGAAGAACCAGAAACAGAAGGATTTAAAGTAACAATACTTGGCGGGTTTATACCTACTCCTTGGGTACTAACAGTGGGAATCCCAGTACCTAATAAGGGGGCATTTAAATTGGGATTAAAAGAACTACCCTGTGTCTGTGGCGATGGAAGAGGTGTGTTTCCGGAGTTACTCGCGGGGCTACTCGTGGGGCTACTAACACTTGTATTTAACGCGCTAATTACAGGGTTGGAAACAATTGGGTTTCCAGCGTTAATGACGGCAGGATTATTAGCGGGTGGGTTTCCTACAATAGGAGACGGGGTGTTTGAACCTGAAACGGAGCTTGGTATAGGAACAAGGGGGATACCACTAGGTTGGGAGACAATGGGACTTGCAACGTTTACTGCCGTAGACCCTATTGGAACTTGATTATTAAGGCCTGGGTTTTGGCCATTTTGCTGTGCCGCGATATGACTAGTAAGGAAGGCCACCTACTGCATTAAAGCATTAATTTGTAACTGAATGGCGGCCAAGGGGTCATTGGAAGTAGGCGGGTTTAAACTCGGGGCAACGGTCCCTGATGCTATAGGAGCTAACGGTAACGTCGACGTTGCGGTGACGGCACTAACAATAGTCGAAGCGGGCGGTATCGGGGCATTTTGCGTCGACGTGGTTTGGGTCAGCGATGAATTATTCGCGGGGCTGGACGGCACATTGGCGCTACTAGCGGGCGGCACGGGAAGCGTCCCGGTACCGGTACTCGCCTGGGACATACCGGCGGAATTGAATTGGCTGCCATAGATTTACGGCGGGCTATACTTATTTTCTTTACTGAGGAAAGGGGTAAGGAGCTATTTGACGTTCTACGGGAAGCGCGCTCGGCTCTCTCAAATTGTTTAAGGGCTCTATAGCAATTATCACAACTAAGTTGGCGACTATAGTGGGGCAAACACTTAGCGTGTTTTGGCGTAAAATTCATGAATTGAAATTATCAACAATACCAATAAGGTTCCCCAAAAACAAAATAAGGTTAACTAAAATTTTGAAAATTATCCCACAAAAATAAATAATAAAAAGAAACAAATACCTCAACGGGTACGACTTTTGAACGTTAAATTTTGACCTAACAAATAGAAATTTTGAGCTACAGGTCCTACGATTAAACAAATTACACTGGCTTATATTGCCCGTATTCTACCCTAAGAAATACGTAATCAGATTAAGTGAACAATTAACCGCGGGCGCAAAGCTAATATCTCAAAGTCAAATATTTAACGCATTAAGGCGGTGATTGTCGCCTTAGTGAGTGACTTAGATGTAGCCACAATGAACATTGGTTACTGCAAATAGGGGGGTTTCGATTTTAGATTTAACTAACTTACTAGCTTAAATTAATTACTAGAAACACATTCCAAGGTTTAAAACTGCGAGTCATTAAAATCCCAAGGACGGACCCCCAAAATGCGACATTTCTTATTATTAGTTAATTTAATTTAGAATATTTATTAAAGTATTGAATCGGTTGTCTAGGGTTTCATAATTTTGATTATTAAATGTCAGCATTGGTAAATTAAAAATACGGGAACATGACTCGGGGAATTAAACTTGGAACAACGTGTTTATTCAAATAATAAAAACAGGAAATGGTAATGATTGCCTCGTATGAGGTTTAACATAATAACTTATAATCTTAATAGTTCAAAAACAGTTTCTTATTAAGTTTAGGCTGGCTAACCCCTGAAGATTTCAAAGTTTTTGTCACTCACGGTTATTTACGCGTGTTGGTTGTCCTTGTTCTTTTGTTGTTCGAACGCGTGGAGAGACCTCGCCGATGCTGGGCACCATTGGTTCCGGACGGTTCGGTACTTGGTTCCGTACGGTCCTCAAGATGTGTTCGGCCGGAGCTTTAGGGTTAGCGGCAGCGACTCAGCGTTTCATCCAGGATACCTCGTTAGGCTGTTCGGTACTTGGTTACTTTTTGGACGGCCAACGGTTGTTTAAGAGTCCGAGCTCTTAGCTTTTGAGAAAGCTAGCGAGTTAGAGATAGTCTAGATCTAAACTGTTGTCTATTGTTTGTGTGCGGCTTTTATAGCCGGGACCCTGTCCTTTCTCCATGAAAAGCTCGACCGCGATTGGGTAGAAGTTTTTGTGCTTTCGTCAGAAAGCCGGACTGTGGTTGGTTGGTTTCTTTTATCAAACCCGAATATTCCGAGTGCGACCTTTGACCCATTGGATCGCGGGTCATCCAACTTTGCAGGTGTTCGCATCGCGTACGACTTCGCGCACTTTTTGTTGACCACAGGGGTCCGTGATAAAAGATGGGGTTAACCAGGGGGGTGTAACCAGCCAAGGGAAGTTTTTATAAAATAAATAATATAATGCTTTGAAAGCATTTATCAAGGTTAAATAAATATATATAGGTTCAAGAGTGGGTATTGAATGGTATAAAGTTCAAAAGTGGATATTGAATGGTTAAAATTCGTCACACTAGATATCCTAGCCAATAGACCATATCGGACTTGCTTAACCAAGTTTTAATTCTTTTCATAAACCTATATCCTTAAGTCTATTCTTGAAATGCGGTACAAAAGCACTTGCTCCGATACCGGAAATCCGACCCGGGCCTTCTGACCACTAGACCATATCGGACTTGCTCAACCAAGTCTTAATTCTACTCATAAACCTTTATCCTTAAGTCTATTCTTCAAAAGCGGTACAAAAGCACTCGCTCCGATACCGGGAACGGAACCCGGGCCTTCTGGGTGAAAGCCAGATATCCTAGCCACTAGACCATATCTGACTTGCTCAACCAAGTCTTAATTCTACTCATAAACCTATATCCTTAAGTCTATTCTTGAAAAGCGGTACAAAAGCACTAGCTCCGATACCAGGAATCGAACCCGGGCCTTCTGGGTGAAAGCCAGATATCCTAGTCACTAGACCATTTCGGACTGGTTTAAGTAACCTTAGATATAATTCCTATAAATGTGTCTTTAAATTTATTTTTTAAAAGCGGTAAAAAGTACAGTCTCCGATACCAGGAATCGAACCCGGGCCTTCTGGGTGAAAGCCAGGTATCCTAGCCACTAAACCATATCGGACTTGCTCAACTAAGTCTTAATTGTATTCATAAACCTATATCCTTAAGCCTATTCTTAAAAAGCGGTGCAAATGCACCCTCTCCGATACCGGGAATCGAACCCGGGCCTTCTGGGTAAAAGTCAGGGATCCTAGCAACTAGACCATATCGTACTTGCTCAACCAAGTCTTAATTCTATTCATAAACCTATATCCTTAAGTCTATTCTTGAAAAGCGGTACAAAAGCGCTCGCTCCGATACCGGGAATCGAACCCGGGCCTTCTGGGTGAAAGCCAGGCATCCTAGCCACTAAACCATATCGGACTTGCTCAACAAAGTCTTAATTCTATTCATAAACCTATATCCTTAAGTCTATTCTTAAAAAGCGGTGCAAATGCACCCTCTCCGATACCGGGAATCGAACCCGGGCCTTCTGGGTCAAAGTCAGGGATCCTAGCAACTAGACCATATCGTACTTGCTCAACCAAGTCTTAATTCTATTCATAAACCTATATCCTTAAGTCTATTCTTGAAAAGCGGTACAAAAGCGCTCGCTCCGATACCGGGAATCGAACCCGGGCCTTCTGGGTGAAAGCCAGGCATCCTAGCCACTAAACCATATGGAACTTGCTCAACAAAGTCTTAATTCTATTCATAAACCTATATCCTTAAGTCGATTCTTGAAAAGCGGTACAAAAGCGCTCGCTCCGATACCGGGAATCGAACCCGGGCCTTCTGGGTGAAAGCCAGATATCCTTGCCACTAGACCATATCGGACTGGTTTGAGCAACCCTAGATATTATTCCTATAAATGTGTCTTTAAATTTATTCTTTAAAAGCGGTACAAAGCACAGTCTCCGATACCGGGAATCAAACCCGGGCCTTCTGGGTGAAAGCCAGGTATCCTACCCACTACACCATATCGGACCGGTTGGCACAACCCTAAATATTATTCCTATAAATGTATCTTTAAGTCTTTTCCTGAAAAGCGATACAAAAGCACCAGCTCCGATACCGGGAATCGAACTCGGGCCTTCTGGGTGAAAGCCAGATATCCTAGCCACTAGACCATATCGGACTTGCTTAACCACGTCTTAATTCTATTCATAAACCTATATCCTTAAGTCTATTCTTGAAAAGCGGTAGAAAAGCTCAAGCTCCGATACCGGAAATCGAACCCGGGCCTTCTGGGTGAAAGCCAGATATCCTTGCCACTAGACCATATCGGACTCATTTAAGCAACCCTAGATATTATTCCTATAAATGTGTCTTTAAATTTATTCTTTAAAAGCGGTAAAATGCACAGTCTCCGATAAGGGGAATCAAACCCGGGCCTTCTGGGTGAAAGCCAGGTATCCTACCCACTACACCATATCGGACTGGTTGGTACAACCCTAAATATTATTCCTATAAATGTGTCTTTAAGTTTATTCTTCAAAAGCGGTGCATAAGCAACCTCTCCGATACCGGGAATCGAACCCGGGCCTTCTGGGTAAAAGTCAGGGATCCTAGCAACTAGACCATATCGTACTTGCTTAACCAAGTCTTAACTCTATTCATAAACCTATATCCTTAAGTCTATTCTTGAAAAGCGGTACAAAGGCACTAGCTCCGTTACCGGGAATCGAACCCTGGCCTTCTGGGTGAAAGCCAGATATCCTAGCCACTAGACCATATCGGACTTGCTTAACCAAGTCTTAATTCTATTCATAAACCTATATCATTAAGTCTATTCTTGAAAAGCGGTACAAAAGCTCTAGCTCCGATATCGGAAATCGAAACCGGGCCTTCTGGGTGAAAGCCAGATATCCTAGCCACTAAACCATATCGAACTTGCTCAACAAAGTCTTAATTCTATTCATAAACCTATATCCTTAATTCTATTCTTGAAATGCGGTACAAAAGCACTAGCTCCGTTACCGGGAATCGAACCCGGGCCTTCTGGGTGAAAGTCAGGTATCCTAGCCACTACACCATACTGTATTTGCTCAGCCAAGTCTTAATTCTATTCATAAACCTATATCCTTAAGTCTATTCTTGAAAAGCGGTACAAAAGCACTCGCTCCGATACCGGAAATCTAACTTGAGCCTTCTGGGTGAGAGCCAGATATCCTAGCAGCTAGACCATATCGGACTGGTTGGCACAACCCTAAATATTATTCCTATAAATGTGTCCTTAAGTCTATTCTTCAAAAGCGGTACAAATCACTCGCTCCGATACCGGGAATCGAACCCAGGCCTTCTGGGTGAAAGTCAGGTATCCTAGCCACTAGACCATATCGTACTTGCTCAACCAAGTCTAAAGGCCCGGTTTCGATTCCCGGTATCGAATCGAGTGCTTTTGTACCGCTTTTGAATAGACTTAAGAATATAGGTTTATGAATAGAATTAAGACTTGACTGATAAAGTCCGATATGGTCTAGTGGCTAGGAAACCTGGCTTTCACCCAGAAGGCCCGGGTTCGATTCCCGGTATCGGAGACTGTTCTTTGTACTGCTTTCCAAGAATAAATTTAAAGACACATTTATAGGAATAATATCTAGGGTTGCTTAAACCAGTCCGATATGGTCTAGCTGCTAGGATATCTGGCTCTCACCCAGAAGGCTCAAGTTAGATTTCCGGTATCGGAGCGAGTGCTTTTGTACCGCTTTTCAAGAATAGACTCAAGGATATAGGTTTTTGAATAGAATTAAGACTTGGTTGAGCAAATACGATATGGTGTAGTGGCTAGGATACCTGACTTTCACCCAGATGGCCCGGGTTCGATTCTCGGTATAGGAGACTCTGCTTTGTACCGCTTTTAAAGAATAAATTTAAAGACACATTTAAAGGAATAATGTCTAGGGTTGCTCAAACCAGTCCGATATGGTCTAGTGGCTAGGATATCTGGCTCTTACCCAGAAGGCCTGGGTTCGATTCCCGGAATCGGAGCTAGTGCTTTTGTACCGCTTTTCAAGAACAGACTTAAGGATATAGGTTTATGAATAGAATTAAGACTTGGTTGAGCAAGTCCGGTATGGTTTAGTGGCTAGGATACCTGGCTTTCACCCAAAAGGCCCGGGTTCGATTCCAGGTATCGGAGAAAGTGTTTTTTACCGCATTTCAAGAATAGACATAAAGATATAGGTTTATGAATAGAATTAAGACTTGGTTGAGCAAGTCCAATATGGTTTATAGGCTAGGATATCTGGCTTTCACCCGGAAGGCCCGGGTTCGATTCTCGGTATCGGAGCGAGTTCTTTTGTACCGCATTTCAAGAATAGACTTTAGGATATAGGTTTATGAAAAGTATTAAGACTTGGTTAAGCAAGGCCGATATGTTCTAGTGGCAAGGGTATCTGGCTTTCACCCAGAAGGCCCGAGTTCTATTCCCGGTATCGGAGCTAGTGCTCTTGTACCGCTTTTCAAGAATAGACTTAAGGATATAGGTTTATGAATAGAATTAAGACCTGGTTAAGCAAGGCCGATAAGTTCTAGTGGCAAGGGTATCTGGCTTTCACCCAGAAGGCCCGGGTTCGATTCATGGTATCGGAGCGAGCGCTTTTGTACCGCATTTCAAGAATAGATTTAAGGATGTCGGTTTATGAATAGATTTAAGACTTGGAAGAGCAAGTCCGATATGGTCTAGTGGCTAGGATATCTGGCTTTCACCCAGAAGGCCCGGGTTCGATTCCCGGTGTCGGAGCGACTGCTTATGTACCGCATTTGAAGAATAAACTTAAAGGCACATTTATAGGAATAATATTTTGGGTTGTGCCAACCAGTCCGGTATGGTCTAGTGGCTAGGATATCTGGCTTTCACCCAGAGGGCCCGGGTTCGATTCCCGGTATCGGAGCGACTGCTTATGTACCGCATTTCAAGAATAAACTTAAAGACACAGTTATAGGAATAATATTTTGGGTTGTGCCAACCAGTCCGGTATGGTCTAGTGGCTAGGATATCTGGCTTTCACCCAGAAGGCCCGGGTTCGATTCCCGGTATCGGAGCGACTGCTTATGTACCGCATTTCAAGAATAAACTTAAAGACACAGTTATAGGAATAATATTTAGGGTTGTGCCAACCAGTCCGATATGGTCTAGTGGTACCTGGCTTTCACCCAGAAGGCCCGGGTTCGATTCCCGGTATCGGAGCGAGTGATTTGTACCGGTTTTGAAGAATAGACTTAAAGACACATTTATAGGAATAATATTAAGGGTTGTGCCAACCAGTCCGATATGGTCTAGTGGTACCTGGCTTTCACCCAGAAGGTCCGGGTTCGATTTCCGGTATCGGAGACTGTGCTTTGTATCGCTTTTAAAGAATAAATTTAAAGACACATTTATAGGAATAATGTCTAGGGTTTCTCAAACCAGTCCGATATGGTCTAGTGGCTAGGATATCTGGCTCTCACCCAGAAGGCCCGGGTTCGTTTCCCGGTATCGGAGCGAGTGCTTTTGTACCGCTTTTCAAGAACAGACTTAAGGATATAGGTTTATGAATAAAATTAAGACTTGGTTGAGCAAGTCCGGTATGGTTTAGTGGCTAGGATATTGGCTCTCACCCAGAAGGCCCGGGTTCGATTCCCGGTATCGGAGCGAGTGCTTTTGTACCGCTTTTGAAGAATAAAGTTAAAGACACATTTATAGGAATAATATTTATGATTGTTCCATCTAGTCCGATATGGTCTTGCTGCTAGGATATCTGGCTCTCACCCAGAAGGCCCGGGTTCGATTCCCGGTATCGGAGCGAGTGCTTTTGTTTCGCTTTTCAAGAATAGACTTAAGGATATAGGTTTATGAATAGAATTAAGACTTGGTTGAGGAAGTCCGATATGGTCTAGTGGCTAGGATACCTGCCTTTTACCCAGAAGGCCCGGGTTCGATTCCTGGTAACAGAGCGAGTGCTTTTGTACCGCATTTCAAGAATAGACTTTAGGATATAGGTTTATGAAAAGAATTAAGACTTGGCTAAGCAAGTCCGATATGGTCTAGTGGCTAGGATGTCTGGCTTTCACCCAGAAGGCTCGGGTTCGATTCCCGATATCGGAGCGAGTTCCTTTGAACCGCTTTTAAAGAATAAACTTAAAGACACATTTATAGGAATAATATTTAG
Source organism: Phalangium opilio (assembly GCA_019434445.1). Lineage (NCBI taxonomy): Eukaryota > Metazoa > Arthropoda > Arachnida > Opiliones > Phalangiidae > Phalangium > Phalangium opilio. The sequence goes on along the minus strand of JAEQBA010002281.1, from coordinate 54,875 downwards.
GGTTGTTCCAACCATTCCGATATGGTCTAGTGGCTAGGATATCTGGCTCTCACCCAGAAGGCCCGGGTTCGATTCCCGGTATCGGAGCGAGTTCTTTTGTACCGCTTTTAAAGAATAAACTTAAAGACACATTTATAGGAATAGTATCTAGGGTTATTCGAAACAGTCCGATATGGTCTAGTTGCTAGGATATCTGACTTTCACCCAGAAGGCCCGGGTTCGATTTCCGGTATCGAAGCGAGTGCTTTTGTACTGCATTTCAAAAATAGATTTAAGGATATAGGTTCATGAATAGAATTAAGACTTGATCATGCAAGTCCGATATGGTCTAGTGACTAGGATATCTGGCTTTCACCCAGAAGGCCCGGGTTCGATTCCCGGTATCGGAGCTAGTGCTTCTGTACCGCTTTTCAAGAACAGACTTAAAGATATAGGTTTATGAATAGAATTAAGTCTTGGTTAAGCAAGTCCGATTTGGTCTAGTGGGTAGGATACCTGGCTTTCACCCAGAAGGCCCGGGTTCGATTTTCGGTATCGGAGACAGTTTTTTTGTACCGCTTTTAAAGAATAAATTTAAAGACACATTTATAGGAATAATATCTAGGGTTGCTCAAACCAGTCCGATATGGTCTAGTTGCTAGGATATCTTTATAAAGAGCAAAAATATATTGTATTTGAAAGTCAATTGAATAATCTCTTACAAAGGGTGAAATTTCAGAACAGTTCTTGTTTGAAAGTTGTCGATACAAGCACTATACGGAAATCAGAGAATGAAGGCAGTCAACTATCGGTGTGGTTTAATTCAGAGCTGTGCTAATTAATTAGAAATTCAATTAGCTAACTAATTAGGTCGACGTCAAGTCCATTAGAAACATTTACTAATTGAAAATGGTAATTGAATTTTAATTACCTTAGTGCTAATTGAGAAGTAATTCTAATTAGTTACCAACATTTACTAATTGAAAATGGTAGTTGAATTTTAATTACCTTAGTGCTAATTGAGAAGTAATTCTAATTAATTAGTACACTGTTAAAAAAATGGAACTCTTTGACACCTTTAGAGGGCTTCCTAATACATCCCCAGCAGCACCCCTATTGGTGTTTAAAAGCACTATTCGAGAGGATGTCAATACGCACCTTTGAAAACGGTGCGAAATAATACCTTCTCTGAAGGTGCTTTTTATATCCTGTTAGGTGTTTTAATCACTTTGAATAGAGGTGTATATTAATACCAGAAAAAGTGTTTATAAACCCTTTAAAAAAACGTCTTTTTGAGACTAATTTGGTGTTTTTAAATTCCATTGACGTTGGTGCTTTTTAATTCCTGTTAGGTTTAAAACATTACCCTTAATCGAGGTTTAAAATTATACCAGAAAGGTGTCTATAGACTCTGTAAAAGGTGTTTTTTGAAATGATTGTTTTTCAAAACAAATGAGTTACCATAGATTAGTCTTTCAAAATAGCTGCTCAAATCCATTTGATTAAGGGTAAACGTTTCTTCTGCTGTAAGCCTTATTCAACCGTGCAAGAATTGATACGCGTGCGAAGGTTACGTTTAACCTTTACTGTATATCCTCAATAGTTATATTTAAGGACCTGATTTATATCATTCAAAAGTGTATTTAATTTTCGGCTCACTGTGAACCGTCAAGACCTCCTCAAAGACACACGAATTCATGGAACCAAACCGAACAACGCTAACCAAATTCTTTAAAAGTAGCATTCAGTGTAACTAGGGAAACGTTATTCTTAAAATGATTTTAAATATAGCTATTGTTGACGTTTGACTTCTAGCGTAAACCGTTTTCACAAATTTTGGAAATTTAGGGTGTATAAGGCGATTGATTGACTAATGGTAGGAATAAGCGCTATTGCGTGAACGTTTGGTCGAAGCCCTGCCATTGGGAGGCTATAGTCGTTTCTCGTAACTTAAGCCGATCGCGCGTACATCTTAATCTCAACGATGATAATGGAGTAGAAGCCAATGTTTCAGATTGGCGTGTATGTGGTATACACAGAAGACTATATGATGGTGTTGTCAGAAGTCAATAAGTACAGAAAAACGTGTATGTCGTATATACCGTTAGAAAAACAAGATTGGAGATTGCGTAATGAAGTAGAATTTTACCTCTCCGAGTGACGATGACGTGACGGAGAGGTATTGCACTGAACGTATCTGTGTGTCTGTCTGTTACCGTGTTCGCAGTTGGCCAGTCGATGCAAACGTGTTCGCAATTTCCGGACCGCGTTCGCAGTATACAGAAATTTGAAAAATGTTACTTCGTTGCTATATCCAACTTATTTAAGGTCAATCATTAACTATCCGTTACACCTTCATCTAATGTCTAACCACCAATTGTTTCATCTACTGTCTAACCACCAAATGTTTCACACAATGCCAACCGGTATTTGTTAGCTTCTAACAACAACACAATGCAAAAGTCTTTCGTGTACACCACATACGCCACACGCAGCGAGCAGCTAGGGTTACGAGAAACGTCTAGCCTCCCAATGGCAGAGCTTCCACCAAAGGTTCACGCAATTGCGCATTTTCTTACCTCTTAGTTTGAATCAATCACCTTTTATACCCTTAATTTACAAAAGTTCTGATATAGGTGTTCCCTAGAAGTATAACGTTAAAATGCGGCGGAGCCCCGTCGTGCCCAAACTACATGTCTCGTCGCAAAACCAATGGTACGTCGTCTAGTAGCTGGAAAACGTTTCTTGCAGAAATCGCAAATATGCCTCTCTGTTAAGCCTTGGTTCCAAAAAGAACGGTCCAATTAGATGATCACCCACAATTCCGCACCAGACGTTCAAGCTGAATTGAACTTGGTGAGCCCTAACACTAGTAGCGTGCGGTTTTGTTGCGCCCACTGATGCTTGTAGTACATGTTCAATATGCCGTCACGGGAGAAACTTGCCTCACCAGTAACTTAAAGGTTAGGTGGTAAGTTAATATCTTGACGTCGAGCCATAAACCATTGACAAAAGTCTAGTCGTCTCGGATAATCCGTTTCGTTAAGTGCTTGGACCTTTTGTAGATGGTAAGGATGAAATTAATTTTCTCGGAGAATTCGCCAGACAAGTGCGTGAGTTACCCCCGATTTCCGCCCAACTTTCCTGGTGTTTGTTACCCTCTGCGAGACCATACATCAGATGCATATCTATGGAACGCCGTTTCGGCCAAAAATGTTGTCAAAGGTAGCTTGCAATCGTGACGCTCTCTTCTACCCGAGACAGGCGAGGGAGGTTTGTCTTGAGGTAGAGTGTTGACTTCGGGAGAGAAAGGAGCATTATTTCTGGCGGGAAGGTCTGTACGTGGCGGGAAGGTCTGTACGTGGCGGGAAGGTCTATACGTGGCGGGAAGGTCTATACGTGGCGGGAAGGTCTATACGTGGCGGGAAGGTCTATACGTGGCGGGAAGGTCTATACGTGGCGGGAAGGTCTATACGTGGCGGGAAGTTGTATACGTGGCGGGAAGTTGTATACGTGGCGGGAAGTTGTATACGTGGCGGGAAGTTGTATACGTGGCGGGAAGTTGTATACGTGGCGGGAAGTTGTATACTACGTGGCGGGAAGTTGTATACGTGGCGGGAAGTTGTATACGTGGCGGGAAGGTCTGTACGTGGCGGGAAGGTCTGTACGTGGCGGGAAGTTGTATACGTGGCGGGAAGTTGTATACGTGGCGTGAAGTTGTATACGTGGCGGGAAGTTGTATACGTGGCGTGAAGTTGTATACGTGGCGGGAAGTTGTATACGTGGCGGGAAGGTCTGTACGTGGCGGGAAGGTCTGTACGTGGCGGGAAGTTGTATACGTGGCGGGAAGTTGTATACGTGGCGGGAAGTTGTATACGTGGCGGGAAGTTGTATACGTGGCGGGAAGTTGTATACGTGGCGGGAAGTTGTATACGTGGCGGGAAGTTGTATACGTGGCGGGAAGTTGTATACGTGGCGGGAAGTTGTATACGCGACGGGAAGGTCTGTACGTGTCGGGAAGTTGTATACGTGGCGGGAAGGTCTGTACGTGGCGGGAAGTTTTAATTGGCGGGAATATAAGACTAAATATGAAGAGGGCCTAAAAAAACCGAGTGTAGTCATTCCTGGCATTGTTCTCGAATAGCTCTCTGTAAGTCTCAAGAACTACGAAGTATTGGAAGAGTCACACTTATGGAACAAATCTTATAAACTTATGCTCTTGCTTACTCGATATTTTGGGAATTTCTTAAAGTGATTAGATTGTATCACCTCAAACCTAACACAATGTGTTTTTTGGTTTTTCCAAAAATATTTCACTTATGAAATTCTACGTTTAAGGGTACTCCTATCCCAAATAGAGCTTTTGCGATTTTATGGACCTTGCTCCTATCCATCTATAAAATCAGCCCTATTCCATAAAATAGTGTTTATGAAATAGACTACATGTACAAGTTTAGATTTTTCCACATACATCATCGAAAGTTAATTAAATGTGTAAAGAACATACGAGAGAAGTATTTTTCAATATATAAATTTATTTTATAAATATCTAAAGTATATTGTTTGCATTTTTCCTATAACTGATGAATTTAAAATTTATATGACTTAATCTAGATAATATGATTCTATAAAGGTTTATTCCGTGATTTCCATCATCATATAGAGGATCTAGTTCAGCAATTAAAGAGAGGGTGAAGTGGAAATCATGGGATTTTTTATAAATTCTTCTATTAATTTTAAGACCATTCTGTATAGTGAAACATCCAATATTTATCTCTGAATGATTTTAAAAGTAAAATTAGGTTCAGATATTAGGAATAAATTGAAATAGGACCTCCGACCAATCGTGTAGCGCCCTGCCTTTTTACTAACAAAATTCTCGTTGCACGCTCCATACCGAATGAATTTATATGCGAGATTTGATAAAAGTTGCTTGCGATGTGATAATCTTGTCGCGAGATGTAGAACGTGCAACGGAAATTTGTTAACAGGAAGGCAGGGCGTTATGCGATTGGTCGGAGGTCCTTATTTTAAATTATCGATAAAATCGGAACCTAATTTGAATTTTAAAATCATTCCTGGATGTTTCACTAAGCAGAATGGTCTTATAATTAGAAGAATCGATAAAAAAGTCACTTGACTTTCCTATTCACCCTCCCTTTAAACCATCGCGAGTATGCGTTCCAGGCACAACTATGTGGTTTTCTGTTTGTATAGGGTGATGCGTTGTGTTGCTATCAGCTCCATACATAGTCGGATTATCACTTCATAACTAGCACAACGTGAGGTTTTCAACGAAAGCTTCATACCTAAAAAACACTTCGATAAACCGCACGCGATTCTGAGCAGTTGTAGAAAAATTATATCAAAACAGATAAATTTAAAATTAGCAAGTTGGGCCTGCTAAAGTTGTTTAACCTTTTAATAAAAAATACATTGAAAATAGAAAAAAGAAAGATAAAACAGGTCAAAGGTCGAGCGAGGAGAACCAGGTAAACATTCCTCTTCTCTTGAGAAGATTCGCCTCGCCCGACCCTACCCTAAATAATCCTTAAAGTAAACTTTGGTCTCTAAAGAAAAATAAACCCATGCGTCACTCAAAAAGCCGTACGGTAAAATTGTAAAAAAAATACTGACGATGGACATTGTATAAAAAACCCAAAAATAGACCTTTTTCATTGGTCGTAGGAGACCTCACAAGAGTTTTCATGTAAAGAAAATTGCCTTCGATTTAGCTTCTCTCAGGAAGAAGTAGTAAAACGTGTCATAGTAACCACAAGGACGTGGTAAAAATAAAACTTTAAACTTAAAAAACAAACTTGTCTTCATTCAATAGAAGTAGTAAGGGAACAATAAAAAATTAAACCGTAACCTCAGAATTAGCTGAGAATTCTTAAACTTAAAACTAAGAAAATAACCAAAACAAAAAATCAACAAACCAACACGAGATTTTTCAGTCGGTTTCGTGTTCACTAAAAACCAACACCGCTCTCCAAATACGAACTTAAGCCGCTTTAGCAGTAGTAATAAATCCAAGCTTTGTCTATGAAGAAATGTCCGCACTTAGCCGCTGGCTTATTTACCGGTGGATCCCTTACAATGCATAGAGGGGTGGTTGGTAGCCCCTATGCCACAGTTAACCTACAGCGCCCTATACTAACTATACTGTTAACCTCAGGAATTTTCATTCAACGTTGTCAAGGGTAGAATGAAAAAAATTACATGTAATTTTTTTAACACGTTCAAAAGCCTGCGCCGACAATGGTGAATTACCTTCCACCTCGGAACTACCTAGACAGTAGATACCCTTATATTAAATTGAAGCATTACTTTTTTTGACGTTTTCTCTACTACCAAATTGACTCATGTATTTCTTGAATTTCCCATCCGTTACTGTTTTCTTGTTTTCCCAATTTACTAACCAGTCCCTTTTCCAAATGAGAAATCTTTCTCCTAATTGCAAACATAACCGAAGTCAGCAACGGGGGAAAAAAGCTCTTTCATACTTCACCGAAAATGCAAAGTATCTCGGCTATATTTTACCTGAAACTCGTTTGGGCTAAACATAATCTTTCTCATCTGGCTTTTCCAAACATTACCTCTGAAAAACTATCTTTTATCAGAGATTTTGGGCCAAACAACGATGATCAACCATTATAGAAAAGCAAAGATGCCTGTACTCCCACTTGCTAGACTTCTCGTCAAAGAGCATGCGTCACTATACAATATGTTTGTAACCAAGAATTTGGCGCGAAAAACTTACAATAGAGTGATTGACAATTCTATTGACCGTGAATTTCGTGTACGCGCTAAAGGCGTAGTTACGATGAGAAACTAAAAGAGGATGCAGTAACCATGGACAAAGCAATACTGATTATTGCTTAGTCCATGCAGTAACCTAGGTGAAAACGAAGGTCACTCTTTGAAATGTGTACAGTGTTAAGGCTTTAGGAAGCGGTCATCCAGCGGTGTCTTACTTCGGAAAAATAGGCTTGTTTTGGTACCAAATAGAAAGGGATTATAGAAAGGAAATAATTTAGTGAGCTGACCAAACAAGGAAAGTTTGATGTCAAGTAATCAAACTCTGTACAAATAACTTCAACTGTTGGCTGTTTCTCTCTGGTGTATTTCTGTCACAAAGCGCAATTTTTGGAACCCCGCGTAAACTATTTGAAGCAAATGTACGATTTCCATTTTTCAATGTCAATTTAAAAAATTAAGCTTCTAATAACCAAGGGAAAAATGTGAAATCTTGATGGATGGATTTTCAGTTTATACTCGTGTCGGAGTTTATATAAATAATTGTCTATAGTTAGTAGTCCCTCTTTATCCACTTTTCTAGATTACCTTCCCGTGCCTCGACCACCTTAGTTTTCAGCAAAGAGAATATACCAAGAGGAGCGGAAGCTCTAGCATTTTTTGGTAGCCCTGAGTTTTAGGGTTCTAGTTCCGGTGAGTCACGTGATCGCGAAATTCGCGTCTTCTATTCCGTAGTCTGCTAAAGTAGGGTTAGCGCATTGATCAACTGTTCTGTAGCTTCTGTTAACACTAAGACTCGGCTCTAAAATTTTGTCGATAAGCAATGAGAGGTGTAGCGAATAAGCCAATCACGAGAAACCGGATGTAGTTCCCTAAAACTCAAAGCCACCAATTTAAAAGCCTTGGCAAAGGCTAAAGCTTCCGCTCCTCTTGGTATATTCTCTTTGTTTTCAGTCACCGTTTTTGCTAGGTGTGGTTACATAACACAAGCGTGGATTGAAATCGATTAAGGCAAGATCCACGATCACCTTAGAGCTCGTAATGTGAAAAGATTTGAAAGAAACTACATTAGCGCTATGGTATCAGTTAACAGCAGTTTTCCGACTTCGGACGGACGTAAAACAAGTTGATATGCACCCCTGTTAAGAAAAGGCTCTTGGAAGTATTGGAAAGAAATAAGATTGGCATCGTCAAAGAATTAACCGGTGAGATTGCGGTAACCCTCATTAATGGTTAATTTGATGGACAGCTGTGGCGAAGCCGATCTATTGGAAGCGTTTCAAATTAAAATATTTTCTCTTTACTCCGGTTTTTGGTGTAAGCGAGGGGGTGGGGAATATGGGCAAGGATCCTGAAAGATCCTTGTAATGTATTTGGTCAGTGATGCCTAAGATAACAAGACGACCCAAGGGGTCGTAATAGTAGCCACATCGTACCGTACTTAACAGGCATACATAAAATTTATGTGAATAGCCCCTCGATGCGCTACTTTTAACTGTGCTTAAATGATTACCCGTAATACTTACTTCAATAAATTCATTTATGTTATAATTGTAATAGTGTGACACAAAGAGAAATTTTGAGTGAGTAGCCCCTCGATGCGCTACCCTTAACATTGTTAAAATTATTTCCCGTAAGACCACTCTAAAAACGAGGCGTTAGCTTTACAATGCTAAATCATTACACACAAGTAACCCTTAATAGAAGACAGAAAGTTTTAGTGATTACCCCCTCGATGATCGAGTTACCTTTAACAGTGCTAAAATGATTACGTACTTAATGCTCGATTAATACACGTACACAAAAGTTTTAGTTTACAAACATAGACTTATGCCGACGCATAATTTTGGCATCGTATCATTTCTAACATGAACTTATGGCCGAAGCGTTTGAAAGAGAAAGAATTCGGTAAAACATCCAATAATTGTAATATCCCGGTGCCTTAAGACCATTCTAAAAAGAACGTAAGTAAATACTTGCTTCTGCTTTCGAAATCTCCCTCGATTTCTTTGAATGTTGAAATAGGGGGCGAGATTGAAAGCGTGAAATCGTATTGTTGACGGGTCAGAGGAATTTTAAAGGGAGCTAGGATATAGCTTAACCTTACTATCATAATTACGAATAATATCACCTCACCACATTTCTCCCCCTTTCACTCTCCCTTCAATTACGAACGAAACTTTTATACTGAGCACTACAAGAGCCTCATCGTAGATGTACATCATACGATGTGGCTAAAAACCTCGCTAAAAACACTTGTTATCTGGAATATCTTTAAGCTTAGCACCTATACTTCTGAAACTTTGAAATATTATAACAAGTAGCAGAATATTTTCATGTAAGTTTTCTTAATGATTTTCATTTTATTTTTCAATCTAAATCAGTTAAATAAAAGTT
>JAEQBA010002281.1:0-42837 GCA_019434445.1 Phalangium opilio | reverse complement strand
ACGAAAACAATGTCGTTACTTCGCGGTATTGTGTTGTCAACTTGTAGCGCTTAATCGTTAGTCTAATTAAAACTAAGCCAATTAGACTACTAGCTACAAGTTAAATGCCCGGAAACTCGCGTCAATTTCACTATTGGGTTGAGCGAGAAAAATATTATAAAATGTTGTCTAGGGGTTTTGTGTGTGTAGGCTTAAATTAGTAAAAGGGTCCGAATTGAGTTGCCAATGAACCATAATATTTAATAACATAAAACAAATAATCAAGCACACCAATAATATTAATCGCGTAAAACTTCCATGGAAGAAACCATTTAGAGAAATAATGTTATGCGCTTCGATCCAAATGAGGATTGTAAATATTACGTTAAAATAATAATTCCGATTAACCCCAATAAGGGTTTAAAAGATTTAATTTTAAATATACGTTAATTAGTTATTAATCCAAATAAGGATTTTAAATTACCTCCAAGTAAGGATGGTAAACAAGAGTGTTGAGTGCTATAGTAAGAACTTCTCAGAGTAGAAGTATTTAAATAATCCAAGTAAGGATTTATTACGGGGCCCAAGTAAGGTCAGATAAATGAGTCCAAATAAGGACAAACGGGTTTGACTCTTTAGAGTATCGTTACTATAGACTTAACCCAAGTAAGGATTAAGACATGCACTCAACAAATAATTATCCCAAAAGGGAATTACTTCATTAACTCATTTGAGTTAATGTTAATGTAAATAGTTTAAAATAATAAACATGAATATTTACAACGATACGTTTCCTTCGATAAGAACATTCCACTGAATGGTTAGGGAGCTTTCGAGGTTGTAGTGGCATTAGAATTCCACAGCGGCCATGAAGTCTTCATGAAGAGTTTTTAAACGGCGCGTGGTCTAGTTATGGGCCTATAGCCTCTTTTATTAATTTGGGCCTTAGCCTCTTTTGTTGTATTGGGCCATAGCCTCTTTTCGCTTATTACGACCGACTAAGATAGTTATTTCTTTCTAAGTTCTCAAGCGTTTTTAAAAGAAGCATCCGCGGTCTTGCATCTTAGGAGCCTCGTCGTATCGAGAATATTTTAAAAGTATCAAGTCTCTCTCTTTTTAACGCGTGCTGGGGTTTTTATCATACCCGTGTTGTACGGGCCAAAGGTGGTATCAATAATATTTTAGAGGTATACCCACCTCTAGGTACAAGTACCAATCGCCTTCAAGGGGAACGTATTTTCTAGGGTAACGTGGTACCCAACGTAACTGGTCACGTGGTGATCGGTATCCATGATTGGATGGGTTGGTTACCTGACCTTACCACTACTGACCCATTCACCCCTTTTAAGTTAGTGACGCGCACTTCGGCACCGCACACAGAAACTGTCAAAAGTTATTAATGACATCCGCGACCCCGCGACCACAAAATACAGTAACTCAAAATATATACATTAACAACCTGGTAATTTGTCAAATATAATAAATGACCATTCGTGGCCACTAAACACAGAAATACAAAATATATACAGTAAAAGCATAGTTAACAATCTTAAAGTTTGGTTCGACAATTGGCAACTCATTTCTCAAAAGGGATTAAATGCTAAAAAATGGGGAAGGTTTGGTTTTGTAAAATTCTATTTGAAAGGGGTTCCCAAGATCGGAGACCCAGACAAGGTCCAGGCCCGCCGTCTCCATGTAGAAGAAAGCGGTGCTTCAAATAGAGATAAAGGTCGCTAAATGTGTATAGTGGCGACTACCTGTCCAGCAGGTCGTCCCCTCTCAGTACACAAGTAAAAGCTTAGTTATCGAGCATGGATCCTAGTACCCGAAAACTTGGCGACCCATTATCATGTTTGACAGCTGAAGCCTGAGTTTAAAATAAACGTATGGGAACTAAGAATTTCTTATATTTTCTCAAAATAATTATATACTCGACTATTTTTATATATTGTAACGAAAGAACGTTACAAACTGTACCCTAGGAGCTAGTCATTCGCCAAAATTTTGAACACCTGATTTCTGATTTCTGAATTTTAATGTCAATTTCGTGGATTACTGAATGAATTCCATGATTTCCGTGATTACGATTATTTTAGGTGATTTCCATAATCTTTACACTAGTGGTCGGCGTTTGGACAAGATAATCCACAGAATTTTGGTTAATCAGTTATCCATGAATAATAATCAGATAATTATTCTGATTACATTGCATTAATCATAGACTTCCCGTGGATAATTTCGAATTATGAATAAAGATAAAACAAACAGATATTATCCTATCCAAATGCCGACCACTACTTTACACAGATTTCCCGTTACTACCGCAGATTACTTGTGATTCCTGTTTGAATTCCAATGAATTCCAGTGATTTTTGGTGAATGCCGTGATTACCACTGCATTCTTCGTGAATTGCGATGAATGCATAGATTATTTCTATTACAACTGTTTACAATTTTTATTTCGAATTTTCGAACTCCTCGGTTCATAATGTGTGATTATTTCACGAAATGTGTGATTACCGAGGTGATTACAAAAGATTACTAGTAAATCATGTGATTATTTCCGAATTTTTCAAGATTTCATGTCATTTCCAGTGATTATCCAAGATTTCTGATTACCCAATAGCCACAAAAATTATTGTAATTACTCATGAGTTTCAAAAAATTCTAGAAATCAAATAATCGATTTCTTCGGTTTAGCACACCTGATTATTCAATTCAAGTGATAACCCCTCGACTTTACCTTTTTAATACATTGACACCGTTTCCCTTTTGACTGAATCTCAGCTATACGTAACAACTTCATTATTAGTGTGTCGTTGTTTGACTTTCATTTTATGATAACAATGAAAGTAAAAGGTTTTGTTATTGTTCGTTACAATATTATATTTCACGTATATCTAACGTTTTATAATGTAAAATTTTAACAAGAGAAAATAGAAGAGAGTATGCTAATTGAGTCAAAATTTATCTTCAGCCCTCGCCGCCTAAAACTTCAAGTAGCCAATCAGGAAGCTGGAGATTAGATATTGTGTTTTTGGAAAGTAGCGCTGCTCAAGGGATTATGGGGGAGGGAACTGCTCGTCGTCTTCCGCCTCTAAGCCCGTAGTCTGCTTTGGGGGAACTATTTTCTCTCTCTCTCTCTCTCACTCTATCCTAATTCCTAGGAGGGGGATCGCGATGGTAGAGCGGTAGATACCTAACCCTTCAAACAGGCGCAGCAATCGGAGACAGAAGTATAATATTATACTCTTTTTATATTTTCTCTTCATTTTAATAACATTAAAACTGTTCCGTATTTTTACCGACCGTGTGATATTGACGCATGCTAATAAAAAAGATAACCTTTAGGCAGCCTGTATGTCAGATAAGATAATTGTTATCTCTTGTATATGACGTAAGATGAAATGTATTAAAGCTCCCGTTTTCAATTTTAACGGGGTAGTCACGTAATCGCCGTTAACCCAATCATGTAAATAGACCTTACTGTACATATTTAAGTAACCTCATAAGTTTATCATGCCTCTAAGTACACAAATACGGGTTACAACTGGGCATCTTCCGCAGGCTACTGTGACGTCAGAACTGCTCGTATAGCGCTAAGATCCGAAGAAGAGAGAAAATTTTGAAATTCCTTTCGCGGTGCAGCCACCAAACGGTCGAGACGATTACTAAATGGGTCACATGAAAAAAAATCATCCAATGGAATAAAGGAGATTTTTACGTTTCGTAAAGGCAGGCATTGGGGGGAAAGAATTTTACTTCAGGAACCCCAAATCCCTCTCTCTCTCGTGAGATAAAGGCGGTTTCAGTCCTGAAACATTCTAATAGGGATAAAAGAAACGCTAGGCTAGGCAGTACAATTTTGTATTGAAGTTGAGGTGATAAATGATACGGGCAGAGTATAGTGTTTCATTAAAGGGAGCCAGACAAACACTATTGCCATAGGAGTAGCAGCCACATCTCTACTTAGAGCCATGATAAACTTATGGTAACCTTTATATGTTAAATCTAGTGTCGTTGGTCGAACACTGTAACACTAGGTAAAGCATCGCATGCACGGAGGTCAAAACTACACTTCTGCGCAGCAAACTTGGCATTTATTTTCACGAAATTCGATAAAAAAAATGGATCAGCGCTATTACCCCAATTAGTCGATGTTGGGTTAGTTTAAAAAGGTTATTGTAACTACTACTGAAACAGACGTTAATTTGCGAAGCTCTTTCAATGCCTGGGAAAATAGTGGTAACAATGTTACGCAACGATTCAATAAAAATAAATTATTAAGCCACGCTCACTAAAGCCATAAAATTTAGACGTTTTCGGACAATAAATAAATCAGATGAAAGGAAACCACCAGGAGAATGTGGCGATAAGAAAATAACATTACGTTTATTGAAAGCTTTGCGTGGAAATGTACAATTTATAATTCTTTGGTACCAAATAAAATGTAGCAATCTATCACTCCAAAACCTACGTCACTCTCCCAGGATTAATTAAACCGGCTGCTCTCACAGACAAGACTTACAAAGAACTGGTAAAGACCCTCAATGACCACTACAATCCACCTCCTTCAGAAATTATGGAGAGACTACGCTTTCAACAACTTAATCGGTTACCAAATGAGTCATTTGCAACCTATTTAGCTCAACTATGAAAATTAGCTTAGTTTTGTAATTTCGATGACAACTTGGACCTTGCCTTACGAGACCGTTTCATCGCTGGAATTCAAAATAATGCCATCCAGGTCCGTCTTTTAGCCGAACCCCAGCCGCTAACATTACAGAAGGCCCAAGACGTTGCCTTGGCGGTCGAATCAGCTACAAATAACCTACGGGAATTGGCGGGATCAACACAAACAACCCCCACTGATGTCCACAAAGTGTACAAGTATCACAAGAAGCGTTACAACGATCCGCCATCACGATCTAATCACAACGTTTCACGTAATTATGAAGGGACATCTATCACTAAACCTTCCTGCTACAGATGCGGTAAAACATCTCATCGTGCGGATTCCTGCAAATTCCGTTCAGCGAAATGTAGCTATTGCAACAAAATTGGCCATTTAGCTGCAATTTGCCTGACAGCTGCCTGAGACCGGAAGTCCACTTCCTTTGACAATCACAAACAACCGCCAGCCTACCGAAAGATTCACACAGTCGGAGAATCCAACAAATCTGCCGAGCCAACGACCGATTGTCATCAAGAGTACCACTTCTTTCATGTCACTGCCTTACCAGCGCCACCAGAGCCATTCTACCATGAATTCATCATCAACGACCAACCTATTCGCATGGAAGTTGATTGCGGCGCTGCCTACTCCTTAATGTCTTTCAAGACTTATCAACAGCAAATGGAACCTTGCAGGCTCTCTAACATTAGTCCCACTGAACTAACCTTGCGTGACTACAATGGAGGTCTCGTAGAACTCACTGGCTTCATTAACGTCCATGTCTCGTACAAAGGAACCACCAGAAATTTGCCACTTGTAATCACCACGCAAGACAGAGCAACCTTATGCGGACGCAATTGGATCCGCCCATTCAACATGATCCACATTTCAGCGACCAACATTTACAGTACTACCAACGAAACCGACGCCGAACACACCCTAGCATCCACTCTGCACTCGCACGAAAGTCTCTTCATGCAGGGACTTGGTCACATCAAAAAGAACGAAGGTGCACCTATTCCAGAAAGATGGCGTCATACCAAAATTTCTTAAAGCCCGACCCGTACCATTTGCACTGAGAGACAAGGTGAACACAGAACTTGATCGACTCCAAGCAGACGGCATCATAGAGCCAGTAGCAACGTCAGAATGGGCAGCCCCCATAGTTCCTGTCCTAAAACCGAATAACACTTTAAGAATTTGTGGCGACTTCAAGCTCACTGTCAATAAAGCAACAGACACCGAACAATATCCACTACCGAAGATCAGTGAATTGTTTGCTAACCTCAATGATGGCAAGAAATTCACAAAGCTCGATATGAAGGATGCATATCATCAGCTCGAGCTAGATGAGGACTCCCAGCGCTTAGTAGTAATCAATACAGAAAAGGGTCTTTTCCGTTACAAGCGTTTGCCTTTTGGAGTTTCATCAGCATCGGCAGCATTTCAAAGGGTCTTGGAACTTCTCCTATCCGGAATCAGAGGCATAGCAGTTTTTCAAGACGACGTGCTAATTACGGGTTCTAGCGACCAGCAACACCTGGCCACGGTAGACAAAGTTTTCACCCGCCTAGAAGACGCTGGAGCAAAATTAAGGAAAGAAAAATGCATCTTCATGGCAAACTCAGTCGAATATTGTGGACACGTCATCGACTCAGATGGACTTCATCCATCCAAGAAGCTGGTTGAACCTATCTTAGTAGCACCTGAACCGAAGGACCTTGGCGAATTGCGATCAGATCTTGGCTTAGTCACGTACTATGCACGATTCATACCAAACATGTCAACACTACTAGCTCCACTCTACGCATTGACCCGCAAAGAACAGAAATGGATTTGGAGTCCAGAAGCCGCTCAAGCCTTCAAGGCTTCCAAGAACATCCTCGCATCACCAGCCGTTCTAGTCCACTACGACCCTGGAAGAAAGCTGGTATTGGCATGCGACGCCTCACCTAGCGGAGTCGGAGCTGTACTTTCACATACAGAACCTGATGGCACAGACAGACCGGTGGCATTCGCTTCAAGAACCTTAAGCTCGGCAGAACGAAATTATAGTCAGATCGAGCGCGAAGCACTCGCCATAGTCTTTGGAGTCACCCACTTTCGTCAATACCTGCTAGGAAGACATTTTCTCTTAATCACCGACCATAGTCCTTTGACCGTTTTGTTATCTCCGGAAAAGCAGATACCGTTAACAACTGCTGCACGTATCCAAAGATGGGCAATCACCCTCGCTGCATATTCATACGACATAAAGTTTCGGCCCGGAGGCAAAAATGGAAACGCCGATGCGATGAGCCGCCTCCCGTTACCAGTAACAGTAAAGAATACCCTCCAGCCGACAGAATACGTCCTTCTATTAGAATCCTTTGCGTCAGAACCAGTCACTTCGGAGATGATTCGTGCCGCAACTGCCATAGATGTAGAAACATCTGCTGTACTCAAATGCATCAAAACCGGATGGCCTGAATCCCCAACATTCGAAGTTCAGGACTACTACACACGCCGAAATGAACTTTCCACAATCCAAGGCATCATCACATGGAATGCCCGAATCGTCGTACCAAGAAAGTACCGGAAAGACATACTCGCGGAACTCCATGAAGGACAATTTGGGATGACGAAGATGAAAACTAGGGCAAGATCAAAGGTTTGGTGGCCTAAAATCGACCGTGACATCGAAAACAGTCTCAACTTGCAGATCCTGTCAACAACATGCAACCTTGCGGTCCTTGCCGAAGCAGGTCTCCTCAAAATGGCCCACAACCGAAAGACCAATGCAAAGAGTTCATATCGATTATGCCGGTCCCATCAACAGCTACATGATTTTCGTATTCACGGACACATACTCAAATTGGATTGAAGCCATTCCCGTCTGATCGGCAAACTCAGAGACGACCATCACCTTGCTCAGAGACATATTTTCAAGATATGGTCTACCAGAATGCCTTGTTTCCGATAATGCTACAGCATTCACGAGTGACGAGTTTTCACGCTTCGTCAAGCGCAACGGCTTCAAGCATATAACCATTGCGCCATACCATCCATCATCAAATGGTCCAGCAGAGAGAGCCGTCCAGACAGTGAAAACAGCCATCGCAAAAATATCAGACGGAACCATCCAATACCGACTAGCAAGAGCTCTTTTCACTCATCGACTCACACCCAATGAACTAGGACATTCACCAGCGTCACTATTCATAAACCGGGAATTGCGAAGCAGACTCGACTTACTTAAACCTTCAACAAAAAGGGACAGTCAACACGTCTTGCCCAACTCTCTACTCAAACACAAATATACCATTGGAAACACCGTATGGACCAGTAACTACGCAAGAGGTGAGAAATGGATAGAAGGCACGGTCACAAAACTTCTTGGAAAGACTATGATGGAAATCCAAACGACCTCTGGGATTATCAGGCGACAAGTATCACAAACCAGAAAACGCAGTACAGAAGATACGACCCCTAACCTTGACGACCATTTCCAGCGAACCATCAGCTCGACGAATAACTTGGAAACCATGAATTTGCAACTTCGAGAATCCGAAAATGTACCACCAGACAACAACCCAATCACACAAAATGAAGAACCACCAAATTCTGCAGCTCCAGACCAGATGTCAAATTCCGACGCAACAGATCCACTCGAAGTAGAAACCACAACGAAAACCGCTGCAACACGAACAAAATCCACTCGCACCAAACGAGCACCGGAACGTTACCAACCTGGAGATACCAAGTTCATTTCTTCTTAATTAGAAAAGGGGAGATAATATATTTTGCTATGACATAAAAAACTAACTTTATGGCGATAAAATTATTGACCTATTCTATACCTATAAACTAACGCGTAAATAAAAAACAATGTTCTTTAGCATACAATAACTGAATATAAATAGATGTTGGTAGTAAACTAGATGCACTCTCGTCCCGGTAGTCCTGCAAACATGTAATGGTCATATCCCGTACAAAAATTTTAGGCTGTAATTCATCTGCATACGCGCTTTTTTATCGCTATCACGCTGTAATAGGTATACATTAAGACTACATTTTCTGCAGGTCGAAAAACGCGAAAATTTAACAACAATTCCAGAACTGCAAATTGTCTGCCGTTTCTACATTTTCTGTTTATTATCTGTTAATTGTCTGTACTGGCAGAAATATGCAGCGCGATTCTGCAAACGCGATGCAAAAGTAGAAATAACAGCTGCTAGTTTAAAACTGTAATTTGACCACAGTTATAGACATGTTACAGATCTGCAAAAGTGATGGAAAAGTAGAAATCCAGCTGCCAATTTAAAACTGCAATTTGACTATATTTATTGACATGTTACAGGTTTGCAAAAGTGATTAAAAAGTAGAAATACCAGCTGCTAGTTTAAAACTGCAACTTGACCACATTTATAGACATGTTACAGGCCTGCAAATGTGATGGAAATGTAGAAATCCAGATGCCAATTTAAAACTGTAATTTTACCTCATTTATAGACATGTTACAGGTCTGCAAAACTTATGGAAAAGTAGATATTCAGCTGCCAATTTAAAACTGCAATTTGACCACATTTATACACATGTAACAGGTCTACAAAAGTGATGGAAAAGCAGAAATCCAGCTGCCAATTTAAAACTGTAATTTGACCAAATTTATAGACATGTAACAGGTCTACAAAAGTGATGGAAAAGCAGAAATCCAGCTGCCAATTTAAAACTGTAATTTGGCCATTTTTATAGACATGTTATAGGTGTGCAAAAGTGATAGAAAAGTAGAAATACCAGATGCTAGTTTAAAACTGTAATTTGACTACATGTATAGACATGTTTCAAGTCTGAAAAAGTGATGGAAAAGTAGAAATCCAGCTGCCAATTTAAAACTGTAATTTGACCATATTTATAGACATGTTACAAGTCTGAAAAAGTGATGGAAAAGTTGAAATCCAGCTGCCAATTTAAAACTGTAATTTTACCTCATTTATAGACATGTTGCAGGTCTGCAAAACTTATGGAAAAGTAGATATTCAGCTGCCAATTTAAAACTGCAATTTGACCACATTTATAGACATGTAACAGGTCTACAAAAGTGATGGAAAAGCAGAAATCCAGCTGCCAATTTAAAACTGTAATTTGGCCATTTTTATAGACATGTTACAGGTGTGCAAAAGTGATAGAAAAGTAGAAATACCAGATGCTAGTTTAAAACTGTAATTTGACTACATGTATAGACATGTTACAAGTCTGAAAAAGAGATGGAAAAGTAGAAATCCAGCTGCCAATTTAAAACTGTAATTTGACCATATTTATAGACATGTTACAAGTCTGAAAAAGTGATGGAAAAGTAGAAATCCAGCTGCCAATTTAAAACTGTAATTTTACCTCATTTATAGACATGTTGCAGGTCTGCAAAACTTATGGAAAAGTAGATATTCAGCTGCCAATTTAGAACTGCAATTTGACCACATTTATAGACATGTAACAGGTCTACAAAAGTGATGGAAAAGCAGAAATCCAGCTGCCAATTTAAAACTGTAATTTGACCAAATTTATAGACATGTAACAGGTCTACAAAAGTGATGGAAAAGCAGAAATCCAGCTGCCAATTTAAAACTGTAATTTGGCCATTTTTATAGACATGTTACAGGTGTGCAAAAGTGATAGAAAAGTAGAAATACCAGATGCTAGTTTAAAACTGTAATTTGACTACATGTATAGACATGTTACAAGTCTGAAAAAGAGATGGAAAAGTAGAAATCCAGCTGCCAATTTAAAACTGTAATTTGACCATATTTATAGACATGTTACAAGTCTGAAAAAGTGATGGAAAAGTAGAAATCCAGCTGCCTATTTAAAACTGTAACTATTCCACATTTGTAGACATATTGCAGGAATTCAAAAGTAGAATTTCCTACTTTTGAATACCTGCAATATATCTCACTAAATGTGGTTAAATTACAGTTTTAAGTTGGTAGCTGAATTTCTACTTTTCCATCACGTTTGCAGACCTGAAACATGTCTATAAAAATGGTCAATTTAGGTCAAATTTAAGTTTTAAATTGGCAGCTGTATTTCTACTGTTCCATCACTTTTGCAGACCTGTAACATGTCTTTAAATGTAGTCAAATTGCAGTTTTATATTAGCAGCTAGATTTCTACTTTTCAATCACTCTTTCAGACCTGTAACATGCCTATAAATGTGGTCAAATTGCAGTTTTAAATTAGCAGCTGGATTTCTACTTTTCTATCACTTTTGCAGACCTGTAACATGTCTATAAAATGGTCAAATTACAGTTCTAAATTGGCAGCTGCATTTCTACTTTTCCATCACTTTTGCAGATCTGTAACATGTCTATAAATGTGGTAGAATTGCAGTTTTAAATTAGCAGCTGGATTTCTACTTTTCTATCACTTTTGCAGACCTGTAACATGTCTATAAAAATGGTCAAATTACAGTTCTAAATTAGCAGTTGCATTTCTACTTTTCCATCACTTTTGCAGACCTGTAACATGTCTATAAATGTGGTCAAATTGCAGTTTTAAATTAGCAGCTGTATTTCTACTTTTCTATCACTTTTGCAGACCTGTAACATGTCTATTAAAACGGTCAAATTACAGTTCTAAATTAGCAGCTGGATTTCTACTTTTCCATCACTTTTGCAGACCTGTAACATATCTATAAAAACGGTCAAATTTCAGTTTTAAACTAACAGCTGGTATTTCTACCTTTGCATAGCGTTTGCAGAATTGCCCTTCATATTTCTGCCAGTCTAGACAGTTAACAGTTAACAAACAGAAATGTAGAAACGGCAGTCAATTTGCAGTTCTAGAATTGCTGTGAAATTTTCCCGTTTTTTGAGCTGCAGAAATGTAGCCTTAATGGTTACAGCGTGGTAGCGATAAAAAAGCGCGTATGCAGATGAATTACAGCTTAAAATTTTTGTACGGGAAGTCAACTTCGAGCGCTCCATAAATTTTTATCTGCTTCTGTTAGGCATTAATATTACTGCTTTTATTTTCCTAAACTTTGAATAAACAATTGGTTAGGCCAAAAAAGGCATCTTTAAAAAGCTTTACTCATTCATCTCAATAAGATCTTTTGATCTAATACTGTCACGTCTCGATCCTAAATATATTTAAACCACCATAAAAGATAGAAAATTGAAACATTTTTGGTCATAAAAGGGCCAGTATTGTATATACAGTTATCAAAAGTTTATCAGATATGTTTCAATAAGTATGACACTGCCTATACTTCGTAATGCTAGAGACTTACTGAGAGCTAGTTAGAGAATGACACGAGAATTGAATACACTCGGTTTTGCAGTCCAACTTCACCGATTAAGACAAGATCTACTATCACCATGGCGCTCGAAATGTGAAGGAAATTGCTAACCAAAGTACTTTAGCGCTGTTTTATAAGTCTACAGCAGTTTTCCTGGTTGCGAATAGACGTAAAACAAGCCTGTCGGGACCCTTCCCTTCAGATGTAATCGGTTTTTAGCTGCAAGTTTTAAAGACTTTTTCGATTATGTTCTGTGAGTGTGTATGTTGTGGATGTTAGATAGACGAAAAGACCTATTTAGCTAGATGTGGTAAGAACTTGTACATGTACCTAAACAGTTGGACCATCTCAGATGTTAATTTAGCAAGTCAGAAAAGCGTGTATTCAGATAAATTACAGCTTAATATTTTTGTAAGGGATGAGTACAAGTTGGGAATCCAAAATAAACCTCTCCAAGTGGAGACGCAATTTAGAGGCTATTTTTAAATATTAAAAAAAATATAATTGATATTTATTAATTTAATCGTCATTAATTTACCTTAATTCTAGTTAAATCGTTTTAAGGAACTTTATTCCTAAAATAATTTTAAACATAGCTATTGTTGACGTTTGAACTCAAGCGTAAGCCTCTTTAAAATTTTTTGGAAATTTAGGGTATATAAGGCGACTGATTCACAATAATTGATAGGAAAACCCGCAATGACCCTGCAAAGCATCTGAAACGCGCCTGCAATGATCCTGCAAAGAATCTGAAATGCACCTGCAATTATCCTACAAAGTATCTGAAATGCACCTGCAATGATCCTGCGAAGTATCTGAAATGCACCTGCAATGATCCTGCGAAGTATCTGAAACGCATCTGATATTATTCCACAAAGTATCTAAATCGCACCTGCAATGATCCTACAAAGAATCTGAAACGCGGCTGCAATGACCCTGCAAAGTATCTGAAACGCACCTGCAATTATCCTACGGAGTATCTGAAATGCTCCTGCAATGATCCTGCGAAGTATCTGAAACGCGGCTGCAATGATCCTACAAAGTATCTGAAACGCACCAGCAATTAAACTACAAAGTATATGAAAAGAGCCTGCAATGATCCTGCAAAGAATCTGAAACGCGCCTGCAATTATTTTACAGAGTATCTGAAATGCACCTGCAATGATCCTGCGAAGTATCTGAAACGCGGCTGCAATGATCCTACAAAGTATCTGAAACGCACCTGTAATTATCCTACAAAGTATCCGAAATACGCCTGCAATGATCCTAAAAAGTATCAGAAACGCGCCTGCAATGATCCTGAAAAGTATATGAAAAGCGCCTGCAATTTTCCTACAAAGTATATGAAAAGCGCCTGCAATTATCCTACAAAGTATATGAAAAGCGCCTGCAATTATCCTACAAAGTATATGAAATGCTCCTGCAATTATCCTAAAAATATCTGAAAAGTACCTGCAATTATCCTACAAAGTATCTGAAAGGCGCCTGTAATTATCCTACAAAGTATCTGAAATTCGGCTGCAACGATCCTAAAAATTATCTGAAAATCACCTGCAATTATCCTACAAAGTATCTGAAACGCGCCTGTAATTATCCTACAAAGTATCTGAAACGCGCCTGCAATTATCCTACAAAGTATCTGAAACGCGCCTGCAATTATCCTATAAAGTATCTGAAAAGCACCTGCAATTATCGTACAAATTTAAGTATCTGAAACGCGCCTGTAATGGTCCTTAAAAGTATCTGAAACGCGGCTGCAATGATCCTGCAAAGTATTTGAAACGCGGCTGCAATTATCCTACAAAGTATCTGAAACGCAGCTGCAATGACCCTGCAAAGTATCTGAAACGCGCCTGCAATGATCCTGAAAAGTATATGAAAAGCGCCTGCAATTTTCCTTCAAAGTATATGAAAAGCGCCTGCAATTATCTTACAAAGTATATGAAATGCTCCTGCAATTATCCTAAAAATATCTGAAAAGTACCTGCAATTATCCTACAAAGTATCTGAAACGCGCCTGTAATTATCCTACAAAGTATCTGAAATTCGGCTAAAATAATCCTAAAAATTATCTGAAAATCACCTGCAATTATCCTACAAAGTATCTGAAACGCGCCTGTAATTATCCTACAAAGTATCTGAAACGCGCCTGCAATTATCCTACAAAGTATCTGAAACGCGCCTGCAATTATCCTAAAAAGTATCTGAAAAGCACCTGCAATTATCGTACAAATTAAAGTATCTGAAACGCGCCTGTAATGGTCCTTAAAAGTATCTGAAACGCGGCTGCAATGATCCTGCAAAGTATTTGAAACGCGGCTGCAATTATCCTACAAAGTATCTGAAACGCAGCTGCAATGACCCTGCAAAGTATCTGAAACGCGCCTGCAATGATCCTGAAAAGTATATGAAAAGCGCCTGCAATTTTCCTTCAAAGTATATGAAAAGCGCCTGCAATTATCCTACAAAGTATATGAAATGCTCCTGCAATTATCCTAAAAATATCTGAAAAGTACCTGCAATTATCCTACAAAGTATCTGAAACGCGCCTGTAATTATCCTACAAAGTATCTGAAATTCGGCTGCAATGATCCTAAAAATTATCTGAAAATCACCTGCAATTATCCTACAAAGTATCTGAAACGCGCCTGTAATTATCCTACAAAGTATCTGAAACGCGCCTGTAATTATCCTACAAAGTATCTGAAACGCGCCTGCAATTATCCTACAAAGTATCTGAAACGCGCCTGCAATTATCCTAAAAAGTATCTGAAAAGCACCTGCAATTATCGTACAAATTAAAGTATCTGAAACGCGCCTGTAATGGTCCTTAAAAGTATCTGAAACGCGGCTGCAATGATCCTGCAAAGTATTTGAAACGCGGCTGCAATTATCCTACAAAGTATCTGAAACACAGCTGCAATGACCCTACAAAGTATCTGAAACGCAGCTGCAATGACCCTGCAAAGTATCTGAAACGCACCAGCAATTATCCTACAAAGTATATGAAAAGAGCCTGCAATGATCCTGCAAAGAATCTGAAACGCGCCTGCAATTATTTTACAGAGTATCTGAAATGCACCTGCAATGATCCTGCGAAGTATCTGAAACGCGGCTGCAATGATCCTACAAAGTATCTGAAACGCACCTGTAATTATACTACAAAGTATCCGAAATACGCCTGCAATGATCCTAAAAAGTATCTGAAACGCGCCTGCAATGATCCTGAAAAGTATATGAAAAGCGCCTGCAATTTTCCTACAAAGTATATGAAAAGCGCCTGCAATTATCCTACAAAGTATATGAAAAGCGCCTGCAATTATCCTACAAAGTATATGAAATGCTCCTGCAATTATCCTAAAAATATCTGAAAAGTACCTGCAATTATCCTATAAAGTATCTGAAACGCGCCTGTAATTATCCTACAAAGTATCTGAAATTCGGCTAAAATAATCCTAAAAATTATCTGAAAATCACCTGCAATTATCCTACAAAGTATCTGAAACGCGCCTGTAATTATCCTACAAAGTATCTGAAACGCGCCTGCAATTATCCTACAAAGTATCTGAAACGCGCCTGCAATTATCCTAAAAAGTATCTGAAAAGCACCTGCAATTATCGTACAAATTAAAGTATCTGAAACGCGCCTGTAATGGTCCTTAAAAGTATCTGAAACGCGGCTGCAATGATCCTGCAAAGTATTTGAAACGCGGCTGCAATTATCCTACAAAGTATCTGAAACGCAGCTGCAATGACCCTGCAAAGTATCTGAAACGCGCCTGCAATGATCCTGAAAAGTATATGAAAAGCGCCTGCAATTTTCCTTCAAAGTATATGAAAAGCGCCTGCAATTATCCTACAAAGTATATGAAATGCTCCTGCAATTATCCTAAAAATATCTGAAAAGTACCTGCAATTATCCTACAAAGTATCTGAAACGCGCCTGTAATTATCCTACAAAGTATCTGAAATTCGGCTGCAATGATCCTAAAAATTATCTGAAAATCACCTGCAATTATCCTACAAAGTATCTGAAACGCGCCTGTAATTATCCTACAAAGTATCTGAAACGCGCCTGCAATTATCCTACAAAGTATCTGAAACGCGCCTGCAATTATCCTAAAAAGTATCTGAAAAGCACCTGCAATTATCGTACAAATTAAAGTATCTGAAACGCGCCTGTAATGGTCCTTAAAAGTATCTGAAACGCGGCTGCAATGATCCTGCAAAGTATTTGAAACGCGGCTGCAATTATCCTACAAAGTATCTGAAACACAGCTGCAATGACCCTACAAAGTATCTGAAACGCAGCTGCAATGACCCTGCAAAGTATCTGAAACGCGCCTGCAATGATCCTACAAAGTATCAGAAACGCGCCTGCAATGATCCTACAAAGTATCTGAAACGCACCTGCAATTATCCTACAAAGTATCCGAAATACACCTGCAATGATCCTAAAAAGTATCTGAAACGCGCCTGCAATGATCCCGAAAAGTATATGAAAAGCGCCTGCAATTTTCCTACAAAGTATATGAAAAGCGCCTGCAATTATCCTACAAAGTATATGAAATGCTCCTGCATATATCCTAAAAATATCTGAAAAGCGCCTGCAATTATCCTACAAAGTATCTGAAACGCGCCTGTAATTATCCTACAAAGTATCAGAAACGCGCCTGTAATTATCCTACAAAGTATCAGAAACGCGCCTGCAATTATCCTACAAAGTATCTGAAACGCGCCTGCAATTATCCTAAAAAGTATCTGAAAAGCACCTGCAATTATCGTACAAATTAAAGTATCTGAAACGCGCCTGTAATGGTCCTTAAAAGTATCTGAAACGCGGCTGCAATGATCCTGCAAAGTATTTGAAACGCGGCTGCAATTATCCTACAAAGTATCTGAAACGCAGATGCAATGACCCTGCAAAGTACCTCAAACGCGCCTGCAATGATCCTACAAAGTATCTGAAACGCGCCTGCAATTATCCTACAAAGTATCTGAAACGCATCTGCAATTATCCTACAAAGAATATGAAACGCACCTACAATGATCCTGCAAAGTATCTGAAACACACCTGCAATTTATCCGACAAAGAATCGGAAATGCACCTGCTATTATCCTACAAAGTATCTGAAACGCGCCTGCAATGATCCAAAAAAGTATCTGAAACGCGCCTGCAATTTTCCTACAAAGTATATGAAACGCGCCTGCAATTATCCTAAAAAGTATCCGAAACCCGCCTGCCATTATCCTACAAACTTAGCAATTTCCGACTGTAACATGCATACAATATATCTGGAAGGTACAGTACCTGTAATGAGCCTACAAACATCCTGATTTCTTACGGTAGTTACTATTTCCCTTCTGTTTTCTAGCTGTAAGGTAGCTCTTTTATGACTCTAGAGTAGCTAAATTTTGTATACTGCTGTACTGAGTTTTCCAACGGAAGATATTTTTTCTGCAAAACGTCTAAAATGTTCTGCATTGCTCTCTGGAATGCATCTTAATTTTGTCTGAAGTTGAACCTTTTTCAGGTTTATTCCAGTATTTTTCCAGAATATTCCAGTTTATTTGCAATATATTGCAGATTCTAAAAAATCTAAATAACAGCAAAATGCAGCCGTAAATTTTTGTACGGGATTGCTTTTAAACTGTATAATTATCACATATAATGTAAACGCGAAGTACTACTTATAAAGTTATAATAAAGTTAATTGTTAGAGTATACAAACTTTAATCCTTTAACCTCTACGTGAACACATCAAACTCATAACGTTAATTTGATGGGAATTTAAAGCGTTTAATACACGTGGAGAATTGGTGGACAATATCACACTAGGTTTGATGGTGATTTAGGCCGTGTAATACACGTGAACATGAAGTTGAATTTAACAGTTACTCAATATGTCTAAATCACGTGACAATGAGGTTCAAAAGAACAAGATATTTGTACGTGTGATTGGAGTTCATTCATACAAAGTAGTTGAAATACTTACTATTTCTAATATATGAAATTATTTGTTAATTTATAGTATCACAATGTATTTAGCTTTAAACTTCTAGCATTTGAATTTAAATAAAATGAGTCTGATACTTCATGGAGATTTTAAAAATTTATTTATTTATTTAAAATATAAGCAGGAGCTGAAGAGGGACCGCGGTCCGAAAGCTCCTGCTTATATTTTAAATTAATAAATAAATTTTTAAAATCTCCATGAAGTATCAGACTCATTTTATTTAAATTCAAATAATTAACAAAAAGTTCAATGTGCTCCATGGATCGGAAGTTTAACATTTATGATAAACTTCTAGTAAATCAAATTTCCTAACATACAATTGTATTAATATAACTTTTAGAAAGGCAAGAACAGGTGATATGTATGACACAAATAAATAAGTGATTATTGTATAGAATTCACCGTTGGTATTCACCGTTGTTAAGACCGACCGCCATTCACAGCAAATTGTTGAAGCCCACATTTTCTTTCTCCAATGTGGCAATGACACCTACCATCTAGTACCGTTTTCTATTGGCATTTTCCCTGGAATAATATTATAGGATTAAAAATTAACGTTGCCTTATAAGTGCTTTAAAATACATCTAAGTCTCCTTCAGTATTGTGCTCCTAAAAATAGGTAGGGTGTTCGGCCGTTCGCTTTTTTAAATCTTTCATTTTAAATCGAGGTCTAAAAATTATTAGACCTCCTTATCTATCGCAATGTTTTAACCATTTGGTTTTCGGTCGGCTAGCTGGAGGTTAGTTTCCAGCTTTGCGTTTAAAATTTAACATGAACATATTTTGGACTTCAACATATAACAGCAAGTTAAATCATGTGCCATTCATTTTCACGCATTTAAAGATAATCTTATGATATTTATTAGTAACAACAACGTGATCTCCACTGTTGGTTAACGTGAATAAGACGGTGCTTAGAGGTGACATGGTATGGGTGTTTTACACGTTCATAATTAGGTTTACCGTACACCGCTTTTAGAAGTGTAATTCACTGATTTTGGGTACGCGAGAAACGTTGGGTACACGTGCTATCCACGTAAATTTCACGTTACTAACACTAAATTACCTTACATTATTTTCACGCTAATTTTGAGTGCAAATATATTTAATAAAAACAACGTGATCTCCACTGTTGGTTAACGTGAATAAGACCAAAGAGAATATACCAAGAGGAGCGGAAGCTTTAGCCTTTGCCAAGGCTTTTAAAATTGGTGGCTTTGAGTTTTAGGGAACTACATCCGGTTTCTCGTGATTGGCTTATTCGCTACACCTCTCATTGGTTAGAATATGTCGTCTGCATATCGACAAAATTTTAGATTTAGAGCCGAGTCTTAGTGTTAACAGAAGCTACAGAACAGTTGATTAATGCGCTCAAATGCGCTAGTATTCGAGAGAAAAGTAAATTTAATTTGTAATATTTTTGTATTATTAACTTACCTTGAACATTTTTTAAACCATCACATAGTGTTAACGACATCGTTGTCTGATCTAAGGAAGCTAACCCTACTTTAGCAGTCTACGGAATAGGCGACGCGATTTTGGGGTCACGTGACTCACCGGAACTAGAACCCTAAAACTCAGGGCTACCAAAAAATGCTAGAGCTTCCGCTCCTCTTGGTATATTCTCTTTGATAAGACGGTGCTTAGAGGTGACATGGTATGGGTGTTTCACACGTTCATAATTAGATTTACCGTGCACCGCTTTTGGACGTGTAAATCACGGGCTTTGGGTACCTGAGAATCGTTGGGTACACGTGCTATCCACGTAAATTGCACGTTACTAACACTAAATTACCTTACATTATTTTCACGTTAATTTTGAGTGCAAATATATCTACATATTTAATAAAAACAACGTGATCTTCACTGTTGGTTAACGTGAATAAGATGGTGTTTAGAGGTGACATGGTATGGGTGTTTTACACGTTCATAATAAGGTTTACCGTACACCGCTTTTGGACGTCTAAATCACGGGTTTTGAGTGCCTGAGAAACGTTGGGTACACGTGCTACCCACGTAAATTGGACGTTACGAACACTTAATTACCTTATATTTTCCCGTATATTTTGAGTGCAAATATTGTTTACACATTTAATAAGAACAACGTGGTCTTCACTATTTGTTAACGTGAAAAAGACGGTGTTTAGAGGTGACATGGTATGGGTGTTTTACACGTTGATCATTAGGATTACAGTACACCGCTTTTAGACGTGTAAATCACGGGTTTTTGCTACCTGGGTCAAGTGCAGCATACTCCCGGAATAGCTTACCATTGCTGTGATACCAAAGTCTGGGTACCCAGCAGCTATTATTGTAGAGCCTGTAGGCCCCCATGACAGCCTCCTCCTCGACGTAGAGATGAAGAAGAAACATGTCAAGGAGTACCTCCAGGGAAGCGGTCGGGGTCGATCTCATGGCCCCCGTGATACCAATGCAGGCCAGCCTTTGAAGCTTGCGAAGGTCAGCCTGCACCGTTTTGAGTCGGACCCTCATCCACAAGGCAAGTGCCCCGTAGGATATTATGTGTTTAATGATCCCAGTGTAAAGCCAATGTACGGCCTTGGGGTTGAGGCCCCAAGTTTTGCCGACAGAGCTCCTGGTTCTCCAGAAAAGCATTTTGGCCTTCTTGATGCACCGATCAAGGTGCGGCTTCCATGTAAGTCTGCAATCTAAAGTCACCCCCAGGTATTTGACCTCGGAGGACTATGTCAGGACCTGACCAAAAAAGGAGATATCATTGAACAGGTCTTTAGTATTCTTCCTCGTCAAAGGAACAAGTGCAGTTTTGCCAGGATTAACAGTGAGGTTATCCTCCGGCACCATTGCTCGACGTTTGAGAGTGCAGTGCTCATAGTCGCCACATCTTCCGCATACCCGAAGTACCGGCAGCCCCCTCACCCTCGAGCAACCCCAAGGGCTCGTCCACCACTAGGCACCTCAACAGGGGGGAGAGAACTCCACCCTGAGGGCAGCCTCTGCTGGAGGTCACCCCCAGAGAGTCCCCAAGGAGGGACGCCGCCACCTCGCGGTCGGTAAGCAAGGACTTGATCCAACGGCCAATAGTGTCGCTGATATCAAATCTCAATATCGTGGAAGACGGCCAGTGAAATTTCCTGAAACTCGAATGCCCTATCCAGGCAATTCGTGAGGCCGTTTAGGGCCGTCTCAGTGGATTTGCCTTTTTGATAGGCAAATTCTGAAGAGAAGAGAGGAGTTACCGAGAGTACCTCGTCTCTAATGTAACTGTCCATCAGCTTTAGGAATAAAGATGACCCTAGCGCGCTTCCAGTCACAAGGTATGTGACCGACAGTGATACACAGTCTATAGATCTTGCATAACGGAGAGTTGATGAAGTCTAAGCCCATCTGCAAAAGCAGAGGGAAGACCCCATCGGGTCTCGGAGACTTGTAGGGCTCGAAAAAATAGACCCTTAAAGAAAATAAACAAGCTGGACACCTTATATCGCCGAGTTGGGATTTTTTCGAATAGAGTACCAAAGCCATCTAGTGGCGAAAGGTTTCGTTGAGTAAATTTATTCGTCTGCTCTTTCAATTTGAAAAAAGTTCAAGGCTTAGTGAACTGTTAGTATATTAGAAGTAGTTATAAAGTTGGAAGTAACATAAAAAAATTAAACAAATTATTAACAATGACTAGTCACCGTGGTACAGCATGTTGTGTACACAACTGCAAGAGTTATTAACGTGTTCACCGTGACCTAGTTGATAAAAAGATAAGTTTTTCTGTTTTTCCTAATGATGTTAGGGAAGAATGGATCGCCAGAATTCCGCTTAGTTTTGATATCGATGGTGATAATCAACCTAGATCGTCGAAAAAACTAGGATGGCAACCGAAAAAATATAGTGCTGTTTGTGGCCTTCATTTTAATCACGATGGAAAACGGAAGTATGAAGACAAAGTTCCAATATATATTGGCAATTATGTACTGCCCAAAAACATTTTCATCTCGGACATAGTTGTGTTGGATAGCGATCCGAAAGGAATTCTTATGGAGATAGGAGCGGAAGTAGAGCTGGGTTCGAAAGTCTATGCAAGAAACAAGCCCTGTCAAAACCATTGTAAACTATAAAAATAATCTGCAAATGTTTCATTTAGGTATTCCTCTAGCCATGAGCAAAGAGCTTGAGAAGTATAGCTTTCCTCAGCTGTGACATTGACATCTTCCGCTTATTAAGGCAAGAATAGTAAAATACATAAGTGGTTATTATATTTGTAATTTCATTACAGAACACCCATATTCTTCTGGTATTAATATCCTAGTTAATGAACTGCGAAAACAGTTGGATTTGAAAAGGATCAACGGGAAAATGTTGCAGCAGGATTTGAAGGAATCAGAAAAATCCATTGTTTGTTTAAGAACAGAGAACGCCCAGTTGAAAATACAACTTCAGCGATTACAAGAGGATGTTAAGAAAAAAAGAGTCCGAAACTCAAAATAATAAATTTCGTTTGGAAAATGTCTCGAAAAGCGATAAGATGTTAAGATTTTATACCGGATTTTCTTGCCTTGAAGATCTGAATATTCTATACGGACAAATTGAACGAGCGTTACCTAAAGTTTCACTCTATAGTAAAGGAGGAGGCTATATAAGGTCAACGGAAAGAAATGAATCTTCTCGAGGAAGGCCTATGGTTATAGAATTTAAGGACCAGTTATTTTTAACATTATGTAAACTGAGAGTTGGGCTTCTAAACCAAGACTTGGCTTACCGCTTTCAAATATCTCTGACTAGTGTTTGTAATTACATAACTACATGGTTAGATTTATAATACAGAAAGCTAACCATCATCCCTATCTGGCCATCAAGGCAAGTTATAAACGAGTAAATGCCAAATGAATTTAAGGAAAAATTTCCAACAACCAGGGTTATCATTGATTGCACAGAGTTTTTATTGAAAGGCCCTCTGACTGTGGTACTCAATGCGATACCTACTCAAATTACAAGCGGCATACGACAGCAAAAGCTCTTATAGGAGCTACGCCAAATGGTTTTATATCATTTATCTCCCCCTTAGCTCCAGGTAGAGAAAGTGATGTGGAAATAACTGCCAAAAGTGGTCTTCTGGAAAAATTGGAAAAAGGTGACATGTTTCTTGCGGATGGAGGATTTTTAATACATGATCTATTAGCTGCCAAAGGAGTAGATCTAAACATTCCCCCATTCTTAGTTGGTAGGAAACAATTATCATTATCCGATGAAGTTAGAATTCGTGAAATTGCGAATGTAAGAATTCACATAGAAAGAGCTATCAAAGAGATTAAAAGTTTCCGTATTCTTAAATTTACGTTTCCCAATTCAATGCATGCAAGTTTAGAAAAAAATTGGTACATTTGATGCTACCTGCAAAATTTTATAAATGAACCACTTTTAGACAGAAAAGAATGCCCAATTCAAGTGGATATGGAATTTTAAAAGTTTATATTGAGCAACGAAGGAATTTGTACTTTGTATTTTTTATCACAACTAGCTTTGTTAAATGTAAATAGGAACAGTTTTTTTAAAGCTTTGTACCTTTATCACAAATGTTAATCACACTTTAGCTAAACATTAATGAAAATATTATCAAAGTGAAAGGATTCAAGTTTTGGCAATATTGATTCAAAAAATAATTCCTGGTTAAACTGGATTCTTTCACAAAAACAGTCCACTCCAGAGTCAACAAAGAAATCGCACTATGACAAACCAATTATGCCTAACTGGCATAGCACTTGATAAAAATAATTATGAGTGCGGTTCAAATGACTTTTCCTGTTACGTCTCTTTTCAAACATATTTTGGTTTTCAGATTTTTCCCAGCAGTAGCTTCGTAAATACTGAGTCCAAGTTCTTAGCCTTTGCTAGGGTCTTAATTTCTATGAGGCCAAACTCTTTAATATCTTCATCATAAATGAGCCCAAACTCTTTAATATCTTCATCATAAATGAGCCCATCTGGAGACGTACAGTACTTTTTAAACGAGTAATGTCGGTCTAAAGAAATGACACACGTAAACTAAGGTACTACCATGTTAACTTTCAATATGTCAATAGAGCTCGGGATTATCAATCGATTATCCACGTCATTTTATCTGTAACCATTCTCGAAAATTATTCACAGAACTTACTTGTTAAATCGTATTATATCCACAACTTTGTTTATAAATAACCGGTTATCCACTAATTTGTGGATAATGGATAGAAAATGCCAAGCTCTACATGTCAACGTAAATTTTGAGAACGAAAGTGATAAAGGCTGCGGAGAAACCGAAGGGACAGACACGGAAAATGACCATGAAAGCGGAGACGTTGATGACGACGCATCAGGGGTTTCAATTTTCTGACAGGGATGCAATTCATTCTTCAAAGACGGGTTCAGATCCTCGAAGCAAGCGCCCTCGATCAGCTGTTGCAACCTGACAAATATTTTGAAATAAACTCAACCATATACCGATAACTTCGAAAAGACACTAACCTCCTGTTGACGGTTTTGATTAGTGTTTGCGAAATATTTTTCTTGATATACAAAAAAAATCTCGCGCTCTCGTGTGGTTAAGTCGATGTTTTTTTTTTCTCGTGCTCTATTTGAATTTTGTTTCAGTTTTTTAAAACAGTTCTTTTTCAAGGCCAAGGCTTAGTTATTATAAGATATAATTTTTATTCTACAACCCTCACGATTCTTTTAGGCCTCGACGACGACGACGACGACGATCCCTATCCGTCCCGGATGTGTCCAACATTCATGGCACTGCTGAGTGTGATTCTCCATTTGAGCCCAGTGTATTGATGACGCGTCGTCCTAGCATCCGTACCTTGAATGTGGTCGTTCCTTCTGGGGCTCCAGCCGCTCCACCATCGGTATGTCAGCCATGTGGGCAGCAAATAGAGGATTGCTCGAACAGCATCCAGTGTGAAGACTGTGGAGGTTGGTTCCATGCACCTTGCGTCGATTTTCCTGACAATGTCTACGAAGGAGTTACCAACGATTCCCGTTTCCATTGGCTCTGCTCTCAATGCAACCCATTTCTGAAACTATCTTTTCGCGCCGTCCAAGATAAAGTGTTCGAACTCGAGTCGAAATTGGGCACTTATCAGCAACCTTCTAGTCTCCTTGCCACGATAAGCTCATCTGTTAAAGACCTTGCATGTAAACTTCAAGTCCAACAAGTCGATTGTCGTGCTGATAGGGCTCTAATTCAGGCTAACTCGGAGAAAATTATTCAGCTTCGAGCGGACTTGACATTGGCGTATGACACTCTTTCAAGTGCACAGGATGATCTGCAGAATTCCCCCCATGCCCAAGATGAGCGGATTGATAAATTGGTTGCTTCAACTTCTAACAATAGTGCCGCTATCACTTCGGTTACCCAAGAACTTCGTACTTTGTCTACGTCCATCAAATCAGACTTCGCTGAACACTTCAAATCACTTGAGGCTTCGCTGTGTGAAAAAATTTCGGCCCAACGCCCTTCCACTGCCGAAGGCTTTGTCACGTCTGAGGACCTAAGTCAACGTGACCGACAACAAAACGCTATTCTTTTTGGTGTCTCCGAAGACCTCTCACCTGAAGCAGAACTTGATTTATTAGTGGAGCTCTTCTCTTGCTGTCGTGTGCCTACTTCCACTCCGTAACGACGCATTGGTGCGGTACCTATCAGGGGCGGCCGCCCTCGACCAATACTCATAACGTTTCCGCATACTGCCGCAAAATGGTCTTTCTTGGACTTGATTAAACGTCGCCGTGCCTCTGACCCTTCGTTTCCCCTTGCGGCGCGTATCGACCAAACACCACAGCAAATGGAGGCGCATCGCCGCGCTTTTCAGGAACTGATTGCACGCCTTCGAAAAGGTGAAACTAACTTAGCCATTCGGAACAATGTTGTGGTCTCTTTATCGAACTGGAACTCTGCTCGAACGGCACCACAATCGCAACGACTACCACCGCCCACCCCAGCTTCGGCCTTCGCTTACCAGCCTCCGTCTTACCCACTGAGCCAAGGTGTTCCGTTCATTAGGAATGGAATTTATAGACCAACTGTCTATACCACGCCAAAAAACTTCATGCCAGCGCAATCCCGGCCTTAACTGGTGAGAGGATTGCAATCGCTCCTGTCGGCACCACGTCTTCTTTACCACCGCCATTTTTGCCATCCAATCTATCCATAATTCACGCCACCGTTTTGACTGACGCCATCGCTCATCTAACTGGAACATCTAACTCGTCCTCTTGTCACAATACATCTGCAAGCTCATCCTTACTCAATCCACTCGCAACTCCTTTTCGTCCAACCAGCCGTCCTAAATTTTCACTTCCATATTGCAAAGTCCTATCGGCTAACGTCCGTAGCCTGAACAGTCGATACCGCCTAGACGAACTATCAGTTTTGATAAGAGATGAAGACGCCCATCTTGTTGCTCTGACTGAGACGTGGCTTTCACCGGACACTTTAGACTGTGAACTATCTATTGTGTCGTTAAATCTCTATCGTCGGGATCGGCACCCGCCGAAGAGGGGCGGTGGAGTTGCCCTATACGTTTCTACGGTGTTCACCTCCCATGAAATCTGTATTCTAAACGCCACGGAGGTCTTACGATGGTCATCAACGCTTGGTTTGGAAACAGTCACGGTTCTATGCTGTAACTCCGCTGCAACCTTACTGGTTTGCGTCGTCTACCGCTCTCCGTCTTTCAATAATCACTTCGAACTGCTAACACAACTTACCAGGGTGAGCGAGTATTGCAACTTACACCACTGCAACTCCCTCATATTGGGTGACTTTAACTACCCTAAAATAAATTGGGCCTTGCCCGCAACTGAGACCGGTGCTACACCTCAGACACGGATGTTCTTCGATCACCTGGGCGACCTTCACCTTACACAAGTCGTTACGCTGCCCACTAGGCGATCCAGTCCAGACAGTGACTCCCGTGATAGTGTCTTGGATCTAGTTTCCTCTTCCGATCCCGACTTGGCGTTTGATGTTTCCCACCTAGCCCCATTAGGTACCAGCGACCATGACACGCTCCTATTCAAGGTTGCATTTCCACCATCGCAGACCATGAAGACAACCCGTGTTCTACGGAATTTCTATATGGGTGACTACGAGGGTTTTAATAATTACCTTGCCAACATCGATTGGATTAATCTTCTCGGGACTTCCTCTGTCGACGATTGTTGGAACGATTTCGTCGCTGTCATCCAACGTGGTGTTGACATTTTCGTCCCTTTCAAGCGAGCTGAACCAAAGACGTTGCCCTACCCAGTGCGCTTCCGTAGGTCCTTCGACCTCAAGGCGGCAACGTACAAACGGTATCTCCGCCTGCGACGTCGCCAAGCGAGTGATGCTATGATCCGAAGGGCCCATCGCGATTTTCAACGTGCGCGACATGCCATATCCAAAGCCATGCGTAAAGCCAAGAGAAAAAAGGAACGTTGCCTGGAATCTCAAATCGCTTCCAATCCTAAAGCCTTTTTTGCGTATGTTAATAGCAAACGTGAAAGCAAGTTCACAATTGCGAAGCTACTACGCCATGACGGTGGTCTCACTGATGACCCTGACGAAATGGCGGCTATTTTCAACACTCACTTTACCCGTGTTGCTTCCAATACTCTATTTACCAACCCCTCACGCCCACCTAGTATCCAAGCTCGGGAAACCCTTGATGTGTTTGCCTGTACGGCCCTTGATGTATTCCGCCAGCTTACTAAGTTAAAAACCTCTAAATCCGCCGGTCCAGACTAGGATCCAGATGGTCTTCTATCTGCGGTCCGCTTGCCACCATCTTCAATCTTAGTTTCACCATGGGAACTGTACCGCTGGACTGGAAGGTCGCCAATGTTACACCAATCTATAAGAAGGGTGGCCGATCTTGTGCCAGTAACTATCGTCCTATTAGCCTAACGAGTGTGGCTTGTAAAGTTTGCGAGCATATAGTCAAAAGCTTAATTGACACCCATCTGGCCGCCATTGCCTTTCTCCACCCATCACAACACGGGTTCCGTGCTCAACGTTCTTGCACGTCGAACCTCCTCGAAGCATCCCATTCATGGGTTCGCTGGCTGGATGACGGGGGATCAGTGGATATAATTTACCTTGACCTATCGAAGGCGTTTGACACCATCCCGACGCAAGGAATCGTTGACGGTCTTGCTACCGCTGGAATCACCGATCTAGCCCTAAACTGGCTTTCGTCGTTCATCTCGGATCGCCAACAACGAGTAGTTCTGCGAGGCCACCGCTCTTCATGTGGAGTTCCCCAAGGCTCAGTTCTGGGCCCACTACTGTTTGGAATTTTCATTAACTCCCTGCCTGATGCCGTTCGCACTTCACACCTCCTCTTATTTGCTGACGATTCCAAACTATCCCATCGGATAGTTAGTCTACAAGATAGCCTCGAGTTGCAAGAGGACTTGAACGCGGTCGTCTCTTGGGCTACGGCTTATGGCCTGCAATTCAACACAGGGTAATGTGAAGTGTTACACCTTGGCACAAGAAATCTCCGCCATCATTACTTTATTAACGGAGAACTGATTCCTGCTACCACGTGTGCTACTGATCTGGGTACTCTAATTGATGAGGGCCTTACGGTTGGTAATCACACTTCCAAAATTGCAGGACGCTTGAATTCCATCTCGGGTCTAGTGAAACGGAATTTTTACTTTCGATCGGCCCGTTTTATGCGGACAGTTTACAACTCCCTGTTACTGCCATCGCTTGACTTTGCTTCTGTTATTTGGAGTCCTCCCCAATTGGGCCATAAAAATTTGCTCGTCAAAGCCCATAACCGATTTACAAAGTTAACCCAAGGATGCGGTCACTTGCCACCGATTCAACGAGACGCTAAACTTCACGTCATTTCGCCCATGCTGCGTCACCGCGTTAATGATGTTCTGTACTTTTATGACCTTCTCAACGGCGCCATCGATAATCCGGTCACCGATTTCTTCGAGTCTAATCCTGATACACGTACTCGCGGCCATCGCCAAAAACTTCGAAAGCCACGTGTGCGTACCCGGTATTCTTTGCAACACTTTACATACAGGGTATTGAATGACTGGAATGGGCTTCCTATCGCTACCCTTGCCCTTCCGGGGCGAAACTCATTTCGCACTGCCATAACGGCGCTATTTGACGCTAATTCAGGCTCTACCGAATTTGATCTGCCGCATTAACAATATTTTTCTTTATTTTTCTCTATTTCTATATATAATTTCATATTTGTAGTTTTTTCATTTAATTTTTTCATTTCTTGTTGTAAACTTTACCGACAAGGGAGGTTGTACATAAGCCCATGGCTTCACGACCCTTTACCTCATGTCTCTCTCAAATAAATAAATAAATAAACAACAAGAATAGAATTAACTAAGAAATTTGTGATCAGGTGTATGGTACCTTTTAAAAACACTGCTAAACGTGTTATGTGATACTCTTGAAAGTAGTATCTTTGTTGGGCTATTGCCTTAAGTATTGATAATGGTTAGAGTGTCTGATATTCTATTGGATATCCTCTTCACTCCTTTTAAATGATAGAATCAATCTTTTGACTACAAATGAAAAGCTTTCATTTTTTAAATCAGATAGAACCTAAAATTACGTTTTCAAAAATATATAGATATTGATAGTTTTAAAATCTTAACTATTTTTAATTAATTTTTAAAAGTATTAGTTTTCGGCGCCGCTCCGATCACTGCCCCCTCTACAGTCGTTTGCAAAAACTCGTGCGAAAAAACTAAATTACTCCCGCGACTCTCCTCTCGCTCGGAGGTACAGTAGATTTACTCCTAAAAGTAGTTTTCATACTATTCTGCATTTTCGCCAAATTGATATAACTCATTTCGATACGGAAGTTATAAAGGAAGGTAAATAGTTTCACTGTAATATTGGTGTTCAAAGTAGTAGTTGTACAATGTTTAATTACAAATAAAAATATGTTAAAGCTTAGAAAAGGGCCATTAGGCTAAAATAAAGCCATACCATAATTATACATGGAAGCTAAGCCTTGCCAAAATAGCGTAAAAATGTGGTGTTCTGGACGGTATACGGCCTAAATACCCCCAAGACAAAAAGACACCGGTCATAATCCCCCCCATTTTTAAAAACGTACAAAATCCCCCGGTCATTTTCCCCTATCCTAGTTAAGAGTACAAAATCCCCCCACTCTCAAGATAAAATACCCCCACTCTCTAGACAAAATCCCACCACTCTCTATACAAATTCCCCCCCACTCTCTAGTCAAAATCCCCTTACCCTCTGGACAAAATTCTCCGGTCATAATCCCCCGACAATAAAAAATACAATATCAATATTATCCAAAACACTGGAAGCTTCAGCGAACTGGTGGCGTAATGGATAAGGCGTTGAACAGCGGAGAGAAGAATGGTGGGTTCGATTCCCCGAAGGTACGTGAGTATTATCGAAATATAATTTGAATTATTTCGTTCAGTTTCATTCATTTCTAGGGTAGAAATAGGTTTTCGTATTAATAATTAGTTATTAGCGTGAATAATGGAGAAAAGTTGCAAATACGAAACAATTTTTGCTTTCGAATTGTTAATTGGTTGTGTCACTGGGGATCGACTAATCTGCTGAATGTCTGAACGTCTGAACTGCTGAAAATAGTAGAATTCCTACTATAAAATTCTCCCATCCTACCAAACCGAAAACTGTCTGAACCTTTTTTACTATTTTGCTGAAATGCCGAATTCTGAACACTGAACATTGAAATAGAAGTAAGAGATCGTCTGAACCTTTTGACTATTTTGCTGAAATGCTGAACTCTGAACCGTGAACTTTGAAATTAATGTAAGATAGAGACCGTCTGAACTTTTTTGACTATTTTGCTGAAATGCCGAATTCTGAGCCGTGAATTTTGAAATTAATGTAAGATAGAGACCGTCTGAACTTTTTTGACTACTTTGCTGAAATGCCGAATTCTGAACCGTGAATTTTGAAATTAATGTAAGATAGAGACCGTCTGAACTTTTTTGACTATTTTGCTGAAATGCCGAATTCTGAACCGTTAACTTTGAAATTAATGTAAGATAGAGACCGTCTGAACTTTTTTGACTATTTTGCTGAAATGCCGAATTCTGAACCGTGAATTTTGAAATTAATGTAAGATAGAGATCGTCTGAACTTTTTTGACTATTTTGCTGAAATGCCGAATTCTGAGCCGTGAATTTTGAAATTAATGTAAGATAGAGACCGTCTGAACTTTTTTGACTATTTTGCTGAAATGCCGAATTCTGAACCGTGAATTTTGAAATTAATGTAAGATAGAGACCGTCTGAACTTTTTGACTATTTTGCTGAAATGCCGAATTCTGAACCGTGAATTTTGAAATTAATGTAAGATAGAGACCGTCTGAACTTTTTTGACTATTTTGTTGAAATGCCGAATTCTGAACCGTTAACTTTGAAATTAATTCTAGAGGGCCGGTAGGCCCTTCTAGATAAGATCCCACACCCTCCCGTAATGTTCAATGAAAA
Organism: Phalangium opilio; assembly: GCA_019434445.1. Lineage (NCBI taxonomy): Eukaryota > Metazoa > Arthropoda > Arachnida > Opiliones > Phalangiidae > Phalangium > Phalangium opilio. Next base: position 11,405 of record JAEQBA010002281.1, on the reverse strand, counting down.
TTCACAGATTTTCGCCGATTTTCCCATAGGAATAACATGGGGTTTTTGGTGCTCCTGTACATCGAATCATTTAAAACTAAAGCGAAGTTACGTTTCGGAATACTTTCAAATTAACAAGTAACTATTCAAGGTGTGCCTTTTTCAAGTTTCATCAAAATTAATTAAGTCTAAGTATGTTAATTTAATTAAAATGTAAGTACCTCAAAAGATTATTCTACAGCAGACGACGCTAATTGTTCATTACTCTACAGTAGACGACGCTAATTTGCCCTTTCACCGCCTTGAAACTTTAACTTGATATTTTCAATAAATATAACACTATATTTATTAAAAATTTCTTTGGCGGGTCTATTTTTCGTTTAATTATGTGTCTCGGTGTTGAATATACTTAAGATACCTTTTTAATTTATATTTTAGATGTTAGTTTCGACCAAGGCTTAAGTTGCCTTACTTAGGCCATGGATTTATAATAGAAGCTTACGCTCATGGATATTTCACTGTAGCCTTCAGTAAGGCATAAGGATAGATGGATCAGTGTTGGAAATAAGGATTTTTTTTAAACTGGACCTGTGGCCTAAGTATTTTTATTAAAACAACTGGCCACGGTGCCACTCACTGTAAACGTACAAGGGCAGTGAACGCAATGTCATGGATAATTGTAATCGTAGAGTGGACTGTAAAAGATACGGATTGATAGTTTAAAAATCGTGGCAGGATGTTGGTTTTGAAGTTGACTATTAAAGCTCGGTTCTAACGAATTGTGAGCCCGTATCTATAAGAATAGTAAATGTAGAACCATTTTTACCTTTCCTAGAAGTGAAAAATTTCGCATTTATCAGGCTAAAATTGTTTATACTTGATTAATACCAATGCAGACTGAAGGACTGATATTATATAAAAAAGGACTTGGTTTGCCCAAGCCTGAAAAACAAAACGATAAGAGTTTTTTCCAGTTGACTGAAGCGCGGATATTTTTATTTCTATATAATTTTAAAGACAATCCGTATTTACTACTCTTTAGAATTTAATTCAATCTCCTGATTTTACTGGTAATGGATTTATTTCCTATAAATTAATTGAAATAAAAAATTACTTATCTCAGATTTTCAGGATAAAATTTTACGAAAATGGAATTGTTGAAAAATCTGAGATAAGTAATTTTTATTTCAATTAATTTATAGGAAATAAATCCATTACCAGTAAAATCAGGAGATTGAATTAAATTCTAAAGAGTAGTAAAATACGGATTGTCTTTAAAATTATATAGAAAAATAAAATATCCGCGCTTCAGTCAACTGGAAAAAACTCTTATCGTTTTGTTTTTCAGGCTTGGGCAAACCAAGTCCTTTTTTATATAATATCTGTTCCTTCAGTCTGCATTTGTATTAATCTATTATAAAACAATTTTTTGCCTGAAATGCGAAATTTTTCACTTCTAGGACGAGGTTAAAAATGGTTCTACACTTCTACTAATTCTTATAAGATACGGCTCACAATTCGTTTTAGAACCCGAGCTTAATAGTCAACTTCAAAACCAACATCCTGCCACGATTTTTAAACTATCAAATCCGTATCTTTTACAGTCCACTCTACGATTACAATTATCCATGACATTGCGTTCACTGCCCTTGTACGTTTACAGTGAGTGGCACCGTGGCCAGTTGTTTTAATAAAAGACCTAGGCCACAGGTCCAGTTTAAAAAAAAAATCCTTATTTCCAACACTGATCCATCTATCCTTATGCCTTACTGAAGGCTACAGTGAAATATCCATGAAGCGTAAACTTCTATTATAAATCCATGGCCTAAGTAAGGCAACTTAAGCCTTGGTCGAAACTAACATCTAAAATATAAATTAAAAAGGTATCTTAAGTATATAATTTCAACCGAGACACATAATTAAACGAAAAATAGACCCGCCAAAGAAATTTTTAATAAATATAGTGTTATATTTATTGAAAAATATCAAGTTAAAGTTTCAAGGCGGTGAAAGGGCAAATTAGCGTCGTCTACTGTAGAGTAATGAACAATTAGCGTCGTCTGCTGTAGAATAATCTTTTGAGGTACTTACATTTTTAATTAAATTAACATACTTAGACTTAATTAATTTTGATGAAACTTGAAAAAGGCACACCTTGAATAGTTACTTGTTAATTTGAAAGTATTCCGAAACGTAACTTCGCTTTAGTTTTTAAATGATTCGATGTACAGGAGCACCAAAAACCCCATGTTATTCCTATGGGAAAATCGGCGAAAATCTGTGAATTTTCATTTAACATTACGGGAGGGTGTGGGATCTTATCTAGAAGGGCCTACCGGCCCTCTAGAATAGTAGCACCACCTATCACCTATAACATTTAAAAAAAACGCATTTATATTAAAGATTTATCTACGCTACGTATTTAATTTAGCCGGCATTAGTTTAGGTATCACCAGGGATAGATTTAATTTTAGAAGTAAGAATGGAGAACGGTTAGTATTTACTTCAGTCCGACTCATAGCCCAGTAAAGAGCCCCTCCCTCCAAAACGTAACGAATTATTATTGGCTCGCACTTAAACCATGTTTTGATGACGTTGCTGACGGTGACGGCGAAAAATACGTAATTCCTATTTACCTCCGTCGCTATGACTCGCCTCTTCTTTCATATCCCTTCGTCCCGTGGAAAGGGGTCCGGGACTTTGACGCGCGCCCACATTACTCCCTTCTCCATTCCTACTTCTAAAATTAAATCTATCCCTGGTATCACCTTTAAAATTATATTCGTTTCAAAGACAATTGAGGAGTGTTAGTATTTTGGCCATTTGTTACTATAGGCTGTAGTATAAAGTTATCTTTAAAAAACTTCTTAGTCTCGGTTCTATCCTAAGGATAAGAGTAAAAAGAATAATAATAAAAACAAAATCAAGTCGGCAATGCGCTACGCTTTAAGGTAGTATATCCAAAAAGCTTTTATCGCCGCATTCAATTTAGAGACAATGGATTTAAGAGAAACCTCTTCCCATCGTAGGCAGTTGGTTGGTGCATGTAAGAAAGATAGCCTCTTTATGGAGTGTAAGTCTGACTTATTTTACCCAAACACGCGAACCTATAAGAAACTCCCTCTTCCATTAAGAGGACTATAGAGGGTTTTCGATTTAGTCCTAGATGTACGATGTGCACACTCTAAATTATGGAGAGAAGACTGATTGAATTAGAAAGTGTAAAACGTTCGAGATTCAAATTGTGGGTTTCTAATGAAATTACGCTACTAAGAAAGACTGTACCGTACTAGTTCGCGAGTTAGAAGCAAAAGGCGCCTATTGGATCAGCTAGGGCATCGGAAAACGGCTCGCTTACCCAGGAACAACCTTCAAAACTAGAAGTCAATCTTCGTTGGACCGGGGAAGACCGAGGCTTAGGAAGTTGGAGTAGGGAAAAGAAGGAGATCGAAGCAAGGCTTAGCTTAGGGTAGGGAGATTCGTCTCTCTCTCTCATCGATTAATCGAAATAGCTCGATAACCTATTGGGAAAATAGTTTGTTTGCTTCGCTCTCAGGAACTTCTCCCGCACTTTCGATCATCCGTTTCTCTTTTTTTCTTCTTCCCTTTTACTTCCTCTCAGTACTCGGACCACAAGCGCCACTTCTGATTGGCTAATGCCGATAACTTGGTCTTGGGGCTCACTAAACCTGGTCCAGAAATATCCTATAATTTCCCCCGTTTCGTTTTTCCTATATATCTGTCGTTAGCGTTGAACCCAATGGCAATGTAATGGATGCCTCGCCTTTATTTTTCATCGAAAATACTCGTGTTTGTCCTTAACCATTTTGCCTACAGAACGAGTGTAGACCTAGAGTATAGTCTAGTTTTGGCTTTGAACGCATGCCGTTAATTATTTTGATCGAGAAATTAACAAAGTTTCGCGTCAAGTTTCAATCGATGAAGTGTAAAATGTTACTCCGCGTGACCTCTTTGATCTTATTTGACTTCGATACTCTGGAGATAAAAACATTTATTTAGACCTAATTTGACAAATTTGAAGTTTAGGCTTAAGAAAGTTAAGTTCGTTTCTCGCGCGTGGATCATTTACCCAGAATAACTTTAGACCTTCGTAAATTCTAAAGTATTTGACTTGACCCGTTGATGCGAAAGGGCTGCGATGCATTATCGAAAATCCATCCTCTTTTTTTTCTTTCGAATAATGCGGAATAATCTGATAAAGTTTTGCAAGCGTCCAAAACGTCAATCATATAAGGGATTGCGTTTAAAGCTAAAGGAAACGTCAAACTTGTCTAGTATACTTTTAAAGTCTAAAGATAAGCGTATCCCTTAGGATTGGGTGGAATTTTTAAAAAGGCTTATACGGTATGATATTCCGAGATTATTTCTGACATATTTTTCTTTATGGCTTTGCAGGTTACTTCCATCAAAGCCCAGAATCGGAAGAGGACTCATCCGCTTCGAGCCAATACTCTTCTCAAGTACAACAACCAACACACGTCCAATTACAACATCATGTTCATGTCGCGGAAGCGCCGCATCAGGTTGTTACCCCCACAATGTACCCTCGCGAAAACGACACTCCCACGACCGCGGCGGTCTTGCATCATCCTACGCCAACGATACACCAACCGACACCGATACACCATCCAACACCCGTGATTCAACACCACCACACGTTGAGTCCAAGTGCGGGGACTATAGATTACGACCATCGGTTCCCGACACCGAGTCCCGAACGCGAAGAACGACCATTTTACGATTCCATCCGACTATTAACTTTCACGAGGGCAACCTCGACCGGGGATTACGACCCGGAGGACGACGAGGACCGACTGGTCGTCGACGAAAGACCGTCGAGAAGGGATGTGGGGACGTCCATCCACGAACGGTTCGACAGCCCGGTTTCACCACCGACTAGCGGGCACGATACCCCGGACGAAGCTAACCCTAAAAATACCCCGTCACCTCCCACGGTGGTAATCGCGCGCAAATCAACGGTAAGTCCTTTAAGGCAGCCTCGTAAAACTACAACGCCATCCGTGTCCGCCTCAACGACAATCAGCGACGGACGTTCGAGACGCAGAAAGGAACAATTCCCGAGTCGACCCGAATCGGTCTCTGGTAGCGATTCCGACGCGACAACTGACAGAGAAAGACCGCGTTACGCCTGCGGAGAGTGTGGTAAACAATACGCCACCTCGTCTAATCTGTCCAGGCACAAACAGACTCACCGGAGCCCGGATTCGCAACTGGCTAAGAAGTGTCCAACATGCGGGAAGGTGTACGTCAGTATGCCGGCATTGGCCATGCACGTCTTGACGCATTCTTTGTCTCACAAGTGCGAGGTCTGCGGCAAGAGTTTTTCGCGACCCTGGTTGCTTCAAGGACACATGCGCTCCCATACCGGGGAGAAGCCCTTCGGATGCGCCCATTGCGGAAAGGCCTTCGCCGATAGATCCAACTTGCGGGCTCACATGCAGACACACTCGGCTTTCAAGCACTTCCGGTGCCAGCGATGCCATAAATCTTTCGCCCTCAAATCCTACTTGAACAAACATCACGAGTCGGCCTGTTTTAAAGAGAATACCGAACCCGGGGAAATCACGGATTCCCCCGGAGTTTCCAGGGACGGGATGGAATCCATGGAAACCGAGTTAGAGACGGAAGAAAAAGCGTGATACGAGGATGATTGGGTCAGCAAAATCACGTGACTAAGGTGCCGGGGGTTAGGTACTGAAAAGTAACTTAAAATATCTAACCCCTAGGTACTTTTGTTTTTGATAAGACTAAAAACAATCCAGATTCTAACGGTGGAGAGTGATAAAATATATATTAAAAAAACCCAAAGAACCGAATCGAATATTTCATATTTATAAATACAATACGATATAAAACGATTTAAATTATAATTTTCAATTATCGACCGACCATTCGTAAATAATCGTACTTGCTCAAAAAACAAGAAAAATATTTACGCGTTTGTGAATAATAATAATAATAATTATATAGAGGTATATACCTACCGAATTTTATAATATTTAATAATATAGATACGTTAATTGGTTTAATAATTAAAAATAAAAACAGCTCAGACACACACACACCACTTATACGCCACTTAGCGCAGCAATAAAAGATACAGCCTTAGATTTGAACGAAAATAAATAATCAAACCCCAAATTCAATAATTCAAGCTAGTCAAAAATAAAAATAATTTGGTCCAAAAAATAGTCCGGATTAGATAATGAATTAAGCAATAAGCTTCCGCTACAACGAAAGAATTCCGAAGCATTAAATTAAATAGCAATAATATACAATTAAAGAAGAAATAAAAATAAACCAACATCTATTCTAACCAATAGGAGCTTAGAAACTCACTCAAAAACGTCTTGTCCCATTATATTATTCTAGAATACATAGTCCAGGAGCACGGTCATCGAAAATAAATATATGAACACAATTTAGGAGTTGAAAAATAAAACGAGTGTATTACGAAGCAATAAAATATAAATGCTAGTTAACCTTAATAATGGGTGCTAGTTTTATACGTTTCTATTGGAAGTAAATTTAACAATGACGTCACTGTAATCGTCTTATAGCGTTTTCCTTTGGGTCCTCGCGGAGCGCTCCCATGGAGGAATAAAACTAGGAGATCCTTTTCTTCAAAAACAGTCTTTAACGAAGCTGGAAACTACTAATACCATTTTTATTGCTCCTTGGGAGCGCTCCGCGAGGACCCAAAGGAAAACGCTATATATAAAGGAGGACGTGACGTCACTGTGGAAATAATTCCGACGAGGGATTACGTGAGAGATACAAATTTAAAATAATAATTTTGAAAATAATAATTAGCATATACACGTACGTTTATCTTCGTAGTATATTAAAAGTAATTAATAATAAAAATACGAAGTCGCCTTAATCTCAAACGTAATTTCCTTCGAAATGGTATTGACAGGGTTTTATTTAATTATCAGTCATAAAAATTAATTAATTTGATTAAAGTTCGATAAAATTTGAATTAATATACATTTTAATTAGAATTAACTCAATTGATAATTAAATACCCCCTGTTAATCATCATTAATTTAATTAAATAATTAGAAGAGATAGCAATAATCGTCAGAAGTGATAGAAATATTTAGAAGCTCCAAATATTTATAATATTTAACAACATTCCATTAATCCCCATTAAATCAAAATTTAGACGAAGAATTAGAAAAAAAACAGTTTCCCCCATTTATAGAAAATTTAGGAATTTTTAAAAAAGTTCATATTATATCTTTCTCTTAAAAAACTAAATTAATCTTGTAGTTTATCGTATAAACATATTAAGCCTAACTGAACACGTAGTATTAGTTTTTATCAATATAACAGGGGGAAAAATAACAGCTATAACGACGTTGTTTACGTCACAGAAAAACAATAAATAACATAATTTGCATAAAGCCATATAGCCAAGGCTTAAAGTAATGGTGCACTAAAAAATAAATGCGATAATAAAAATGATAATCTAATCAAGCTTCACTAATTAACTTAAAAAAAATAACGAAAATAATCTGAATTTTTAATTATTTTAATTAAAGTTAAATGAATTTTTTTTAATACTTAAAAATAAAAAAAAATTCAAACGAAAAACCGTGAATTCCAAACTAGTGCCATATATATTAAAAACCAAAGTGAAAGAATTCACGTCAAAATATCACCCACTTAAGACATTCGGAGCCGAAATTTAATATAAGTTTAAAAATAGCAGAGTCAATAAAATTATGAAGTATAATTTTAAAATTCCCCGACTTCTCCTAACACCCTAATTTTTTCTTTTTTGAAAAACACGACTTTTTCTATTTTTCCAAGTATTGTTACAGTCCTACAGTTGTTTAATATAAAATAGTAAAAAATAAAATCCCTCCACCAATAGAAAAGAAGCTCCAGCTTTCATGTTCTGAACCAATAAAAAACCACCTTAGAAAGTAAACCACATCAGACCAGTCGATAAAATGTCTTTTAGCGCGAGGAGATCGCGTGACGCGAACCCTTTAAGAGAATTCGAATACTGAATAACTAATCTAATCGAATATCCTCCCAAAGAAAAAAATAAAAACCCCCGAATCCCCTCGCCCTTAAAAAAAACCCAATCTCATAAATATCCAATAAATCCTTCCCTGAACCTCAAATAAATTATGAAAAAAAAAACCGCTACTCTGTTGTTTTTTTTTTTTTAATCCCAAGAGAGTTTTTCACCGATTAAAATTACCCAATATTAATTAATAATTCCAAATTTTAAGTTAATTTGATTGCGAAACAAATTGCAGGATAAAGAAATAAATATTATTAATTAAAAATAGTTAAAATTAAGTAACTAAATCGGTAGCTATCCGTACCGTAGAATAGAAGCCCAAATAATAATTATCGTGACGTCACTTATATTTCTTATATTTTTCATCCCAATATTTATATAAATATATATAAAATATGTTTTAATTAATATATTCACGTTTTTTAGTGATATTTTTTCAAAAATATATTTCTAATTTTTAAAATCACCCCATTCCATGTAAATAATTATATTTATAAAACGAAAAAAAATACCGGCGGACTAAACTACTTAATAAATAAATAAACAACTAGTCACGTTATATACAATCACTAAACATTGCAGCGTATTTTTTGAAAGAATAAAACTTAAAAATTTCAAAAAAATTATTCAAAACTTTTTCACAAACACGGTCCCAATGTAGCGATAAAATAAAAATAATAAAAAAATATAAAGAAGGAATTTAATTAAATCTGATCATTTTTGTACTTAAATATAACAAATCGGACGCGACTTAAAATAAATAAATAAAACAATACAATACACATAAAAACGATGACTGAAATAATTATATTTCGTCAATTAAACGGTTTAGAAACAACGAAATAATGTAAAATAAAAATCTAATATTCGTGTTCATGTTTTTTATAATTAAATGAATTAAATTTATAATCATTTAATTTTTGATTATTAAAATTTAATTATTTTCTAGTCAGATTAATTAACTAATTAAGAATAATAACAACCTAAATTAAAATTAAATAAAACGCTTCCGAAATAAAAATTAAAACGAGATCATACGATACGATAATCTTAACTTATTTAAAAATAATCGAATAAAAAATAAACTCATGTTATCAAAACTCTATGTCGAAAATAATACATAATTAATAAGAAAAAACCCCATAAAATAATTCGTGATTGTACCACGTGGTGTATAGATTAAGAAACGGTATGTTATCGATTGGGCGTGTTATCAAACAGCATTGTCCAAAACGGCTTTTTCATAAACGCGTTTGCCATTATAGCCATTTCTCGTTTTAGCGCATTTGGATTACAGCGTTTATAACTTGAGCGTACGAAAGTACGCCTTTTCCAAAATATTGTTGTTTATCTTCATTAACTTCCCAAAATATTATGCCTTTTCCAAAAATTATATTTTATATCTACTTCCGATATAACATTACTCCTTTTTGCATAATATTGTTCTTAGTCCTATATACTTTATATAATAGAGATTTCCCTCCCTTTCAATCACAGTTTGGCCGGAAACAGCAACCGCTGTTTTGGGAAATAGCGCTGTATTGAGAAACGTGGAAACAGCAACCGCGGTTTTGCTTGTACGCGGTTTTGCAAACCGCTGTTTTAGTAACCGCTTTATTCCAAAACGCTCTTTTGAAAACCGCTCAACTACCCGTGAACCTTAAGAAACAGGGAGAAAATTCAATAATGATAATTATAATAATTAATTACAACGAGTTTACTACTAACTACTACTACTACGTCATCATCTATTTACGAAAAAGAGAAGAAAAAAGCAAAATAATTCCATAACAATAAACAATAAATAAAAGTAGCAATAATATTTCAAGCATGCTGCGTTGGATATATATTTCAGGTATAAATAAAAACAACGTGTTTTAAAAAATCACTGACTTATTATTGGAATATCAGGGATAGATTTAATTTTAGAAGAAGGAATGGAGAACAGAGTAATGTGGGCGCGCGTCAAAGTCCCGGACCCCCTTCCCCGGGACGGAGGGGTATGAAAGAAGAGGCGGGTCATAGCGACAGAGGTAAAAAGGAATTACGTATTTTTCGCCGTCCCCGTCAGCAACGTCATTAAAACTTAGTTTATGTGAGCCAATAAGATAATTTAAACTTTTCGTGACGTGTTGGAGGGAGTGGCTCTATACTGGGCTATGAGTCGGACTGAAGTAAATACTAACCGTTCTCCATCCCTACTTCTAAAATTAAATCTATCCCTGATATATTTAAAATTTTTTTCATTTTAAGAGTCACAATTTCCCTGACTTCACATTCGAATCTCCTGAATTTTATCTGAGTTTCCTGATAATTTTCCAGCTCCCACAAATTTCCCAGCCATTCTGGATTAACTTTCCATCTCATAGAAATTTCCAGGGCACATATTCCACAGCCCAGAATTTCAATGACCTCCTGACCTCCAACCCGGAAATGTTTACTGACCTCTTAAACTCTTTATTCTAACTCCAAAACCTTTCAAAAGCTAATGGAATATTTTCCAATAACTATCTGTGGAGAAACTTGAATAAACGACCCCAAAAAACTACACGATAACTGGGGAGTAAAAAAATGTCACCCAGATAGACCCTCATAAATGCGCGGGTAATTTTACGCGAAATCTGGGAAAGCTCTCGTTTCATTAACTAAACCCATCAATTTTTAATGACGCTACAGAATACCTGAACTCTCTCGAGGCCCATTGGACGCGCACGAAGGGGCAGTCCTCGCTGTACAGTATAGGCCGTCCCTATGTAAACATGGCAACCTTGTATAATGAATAGAAAATTCCCGCCTGCTAAAATGATTAAAAGGCGTTCGTTATATGACTATCATTGCCTTAAAGCCTAACTAACACCATATTTCGATGCGATGTCACGCCATGTAGCGAGCGAGTTTTGTTTAAATCGTGTCATGTCAAAGCGGAAAGACTAGAATATGACCGCACGCGTCTCGCGCTGAAATGGCCAATTTTTCTTAACCCTTAATTACGGTCCAATGAGAACGGCTCCTTTCAAAAATATTTAAATTTAAAACAAGCTTTTATTAATTATAAAAATTATGAAAGGATGCCCCTCAAAAATTGCATTTTGGGCATAATGGATAAATATTTGAATTTCACGCTTGTAAAAATTTATTTTAAATATCTTTTTTAAAGTTTCGCGTTAGGCTTAGCGAAGATTCGTTATCTCAGAAACTTTGCTTTCTTTAAAAAAAACATCTATATTTATATAATCAAAAGTTCAAAAATGGATACCCCTCCCTTAAAACGGTGGTACCAGAAGAAAATAGGGGAAGTGGGTAGCTTGGGCAACTTCGCGAGGCGTCCCGTTCACGGATTTTT
>JAEQBA010002280.1:0-79744 GCA_019434445.1 Phalangium opilio | reverse complement strand
GGTTTCGTCCGGGTACCGTAGATCTCGTGGTTTCGTCCGGGTACCGTAGATCTCGTGGTTTCGTCCGGGTACCGTAGATCTCGTGGTTTCGTCCGGGTACCGTAGATCTCGTGGTTTCGTCCGGGTACCGTAGATCTCGTGGTTTCGTCCGGGTACCGTAGTCTCGTGGTTTCGTCCGGTACCGTAGATCTCGTGGTTTCGTCCGGGTACCGTAGAACTCGTGGTTTCGTCCGGTACCGTAGAACTCGTGGTTTCGTCCGGGTACCGTAGAACTCGTGGTTTCGTCCGGGTACCGTAGATCTCGTGGTTTCGTCGTCGGGTACCGTAGATCTCGTGGTTTCGTCCGGGTACCGTAGATCTCGTGGTTTCGTCCGGTACCGTAGATCTCGTGGTTTCGTCCGGGTACCGTAGATCTCGTGGTTTCGTCCGGGTACCGTAGATCTCGTGGTTTCGTCGGGTACCGTAGATCTCGTGGTTTCGTCCGGGTACCGTAGATCTCGTGGTTTCGTCCGGTACCGTAGATCTCGTGGTTTCGTCCGGGTACCGTAGATCTCGTGGTTTCGTCCGGGTACCGTAGATCTCGTGGTTTCGTCCGGGTACCGTAGATCTCGTGGTTTCGTCCGGGTACCGTTTCTAGTATCTGAAACTTAAAGGGTGTCTTTCTCAAGGATCTCAAGCCTTATATGGTTTCTTATTCTAGGTTCCCAAGCCAATAGGGTTTCTTTTACTGGTTCCCAAGCCCACTGTGATCTTGACAGTTGTACGTAGTGCAATCTGGATATTGTATATCGAGTAGTTTTATCTGAATACCGTAGATCTCGTGGTTTCGTCCGGGTACCGTAGATCTCGTGGTTTCGTCCGGGTACCGTAGATCTCGTGGTTTCGTCCGGGTACCGTAGATCTCGTGGTTTCGTCCGGGTACCGTAGATCTCGTGGTTTCGTCCGGGTACCGTAGATCTCGTGGTTTCGTCCGGGTACCGTAGATCTCGTGGTTTCGTCCGGGTACCGTAGATCTCGTGGTTTCGTCCGGGTACCGTTTTCTAGTATCTGAAACTTAAAAAGGGTGTCTTTCTCAAGGATCTCAAGCCTTATATGGGTTTCTTATTCTAGGTTCCCAAGCCAAATAGGGGTTTCTTTTACTGGGTTCCCAAGCCCCTGTTGATCTTGACAGTTGTACGTAGTGCAATCTGGATATTGTATATCGAGTAGTTTTATCTGAATACCGTAGATCTCGTGGTTTCGTCCGGGTACCGTAGATCTCGTGGTTTCGTCCGGGTACCGTAGATCTCGTGGTTCGTCGTCCGGTACCGTAGATCTCGTGGTTTCGTCCGGGTACCGTAGATCTCGTGGTTTCGTCCGGGTACCGTAGATCTCGTGGTTTCGTCCGGGTACCGTAGATCTCGTGGTTCGTCCGGGTACCGTAGATCTCGTGGTTTCGTCCGGGTACCGTAGATCTCGTGGTTTCGTCCGGGTACCGTAGATCTCGTGGTTTCGTCCGGGTACCGTAGATCTCGTGTTTCGTCCGGGTACCGTAGAACTCGTGGTTTCGTCCGGGTACCGTAAACTCGTGGTTTCGTCCGGGTACCGTAGATCTCGTGGTTTCGTCCGGGTACCGTAGAACTCGTGGTTTCGTCCGGGTACCGTAGAACTCGTGGTTTCGTCCGGGTATCGTAGATCTCGTGGTTTCGTCCGGGTACCGTAGAACTCGTGGTTTCGTCCGGGTACCGTAGAACTCGTGGTTTCGTCCGGGTACCGTAGAACTCGTGGTTTCGTCCGGGTACCGTAGAACTCGTGGTTTCGTCCGGGTACCGTAGATCTCGTGGTTTCGTCCGGGTACCGTAGATCTCGTGGTTTCGTCCGGGTACCGTAGATCTCGTGGTTTCGTCCGGTACCGTAGATCTCGTGGTTTCGTCCGGGTACCGTAGATCTCGTGGTTTCGTCCGGGTACCGTAGATCTCGTGGTTTCGTCCGGGTACCGTAGATCTCGTGGTTTCGTCCGGGTACCGTAGATCTCGTGGTTTCGTCGTCGTCCGGGTACCGTAGATCTCGTGGTTTCGTCCGGGTACCGTAGATCTCGTGGTTTCGTCCGGGTACCGTAGATCTCGTGGTTTCGTCCGGTACCGTAGATCTCGTGGTTTCGTCCGGGTACCGTAGATCTCGTGGTTTCGTCCGGGGGTACCGTAGAACTCGTGGTTTCGTCCGGGTACCGTAGATCTCGTGGTTTCGTCCGGGTAACGTAGATCTCGTGGTTTCGTCCGGGTACCGTAGATCTCGTGGTTTCGTCCGGGTACCGTAGATCTCGTGGTTTCGTCCGGGTACCGTAGATCTCGTGGTTTCGTCCGGGTACCGTAGATCTCGTGGTTTCGTCCGGGTACCGTAGATCTCGTGGTTTCGTCCGGGTACCGTAGATCTCGTGGTTTCGTCCGGGTACCGTAGATCTCGTGGTTTCGTCCGGTACCGTAGATCTCGTGGTTTCGTCCGGGTACCGTAGATCTCGTGGTTTCGTCCGGTACCGTAGATCTCGTGGTTTCGTCCGGGTACCGTAGATCTCGTGGTTTCGTCCGGTACCGTAGATCTCGTGGTTTCGTCCGGGTACCGTAGATCTCGTGGTTTCGTCCGGGTACCGTAGATCTCGTGGTTTCGTCCGGGTACCGTAGATCTCGTGGTTTCGTCCGTACCGTAGATCTCGTGGTTTCGTCCGGTACCGTAGATCTCGTGGTTTCGTCCGGGTACCGTAGATCTCGTGGTTTCGTCCGGGTACCGTAGATCTCGTGGTTTCGTCCGGGTACCGTAGATCTCGTGGTTTCGTCCGGGTACCGTAGATCTCGTGGTTTCGTCCGGTACCGTAGATCTCGTGGTTTCGTCCGGGTACCGTAGATCTCGTGGTTTCGTCCGGGTACCGTAGATCTCGTGGTTTCGTCCGGGTACCGTAGATCTCGTGGTTTCGTCCGGGTACCGTAGATCTCGTGGTTTCGTCCGGGTACCGTAGATCTCGTGGTTTCGTCCGGGTACCGTAGATCTCGTGGTTTCGTCCGGGTACCGTAGATCTCGTGGTTTCGTCCGGGTACCGTAGAACTCGTGGTTTCGTCCGGGTACCGTAGATCTCGTGGTTTCGTCCGGGTACCGTAGATCTCGTGGTTTCGTCCGGTACCGTAGATCTCGTGGTTTCGTCCCGGGTACCGTAGATCTCGTGGTTTCGTCCGGGTACCGTAGATCTCGTGGTTTCGTCCGGGTACCGTAGATCTCGTGGTTTCGTCGGGTACCGTAGATCTCGTGGTTTCGTCCGGGTACCGTACTCGTGGTTTCGTCCGGGTACCGTAGATCTCGTGGTTTCGTCCGGGTACCGTAGATCTCGTGGTTTCGTCCGGGTACCGTAGATCTCGTGGTTTCGTCCGGGTACCGTAGATCTCGTGGTTTCGTCCGGGTACCGTAGATCTCGTGGTTTCGTCCGGGTACCGTAGATCTCGTGGTTTCGTCCGGGTACCGTAGATCTCGTGGTTTCGTCCGGGTACCGTAGATCTCGTGGTTTCGTCCGGGTACCGTAGACTCGTGGTTTCGTCCGGGTACCGTAGATCTCGTGGTTTCGTCCGGGTACCGTAACTCGTGGTTTCGTCCGGGTACCGTAGAACTCGTGGTTTCGTCCGGGTACCGTAGAACTCGTGGTTTCGTCCGGGTACCGTAGATCTCGTGGTTTCGTCCGGGTACCGTAGAACTCGTGGTTTCGTCCGGGTACCGTAGAACTCGTGGTTTCGTCCGGGTACCGTAGATCTCGTGGTTTCGTCCGGGTACCGTAGAACTCGTGGTTTCGTCCGGGTACCGTAGACTCGTGGTTTCGTCCGGGTACCGTAGATCTCGTGGTTTCGTCCGGGTACCGTAGATCTCGTGGTTTCGTCCGGGTACCGTAGATCTCGTGGTTTCGTCCGGGTACCGTAGATCTCGTGGTTTCGTCCGGGTACCGTAGATCTCGTGGTTTCGTCCGGGTACCGTAGATCTCGTGGTTTCGTCCGGTACCGTAGATCTCGTGGTTTCGTCCGGTACCGTAGATCTCGTGGTTTCGTCCGGGTACCGTAGATCTCGTGGTTTCGTCCGGGTACCGTAGATCTCGTGGTTTCGTCCGGGTACCGTAGATCTCGTGGTTTCGTCCGGGTACCGTAGATCTCGTGGTTTCGTCCGGGTACCGTAGATCTCGTGGTTTCGTCCGGGTACCGTAGATCTCGTGGTTTCGTCCGGGTACCGTAGATCTCGTGGTTTCGTCCGGGTACCGTAGATCTCGTGGTTTCGTCCGGGTACCGTAGATCTCGTGGTTTCGTCCGGGTACCGTAGATCTCGTGGTTTCGTCCGGGTACCGTAGAACTCGTGGTTTCGTCCGGGTACCGTAGATCTCGTGGTTTCGTCCGGGTACCGTAGATCTCGTGGTTTCGTCCGGGTACCGTAGATCTCGTGGTTTCGTCCGGTACCGTAGATCTCGTGGTTTCGTCCGGGTACCGTAGATCTCGTGGTTTCGTCCGGGTACCGTAGATCTCGTGGTTTCGTCCGGGTACCGTAGATCTCGTGGTTTCGTCCGGGTACCGTAGATCTCGTGGTTTCGTCCGGGTACCGTAGATCTCGTGGTTTCGTCCGGGTACCGTAGATCTCGTGGTTTCGTCCGGGTACCGTAGATCTCGTGGTTTCGTCCGGGTACCGTAGATCTCGTGGTTTCGTCCGGGTACCGTTTCTAGTATCTGAAACTTAAAAAGGGTGTCTTTCTCAAGGATCTCAAGCCTTATATGGGTTTCTTATTCTAGGTTCCCAAGCCAAATAGGGGTTTCTTTTACTGGGTTCCCAGCCCACTGTTGATCTTGACAGTTGTACGTAGTGCAATCTGGATATTGTATATCGAGTAGTTTTATCTGAATACCGTAGATCTCGTGGTTTCGTCCGGGTACCGTAGATCTCGTGGTTTCGTCCGGGTACCGTAGATCTCGTGGTTTCGTCCGGGTACCGTAGATCTCGTGGTTTCGTCCGGGTACCGTAGATCTCGTGGTTTCGTCCGGGTACCGTAGATCTCGTGGTTTCGTCCGGGTACCGTAGATCTCGTGGTTTCGTCCGGGTACCGTAGATCTCGTGGTTTCGTCCGGGTACCGTAGATCTCGTGGTTTCGTCCGGGTACCGTAGATCTCGTGGTTTCGTCCGGGTACCGTAGATCTCGTGGTTTCGTCCGGGTACCGTTTCTAGTATCTGAAACTAAAAGGGTGTCTTTCTCAAGGATCTCAAGCCTTATATGGGTTCTTATTCTAGGTTCCCAAGCCAAATAGGGGTTCTTTTACTGGGTTCCCAAGCCCACTGTTGATCTTGACAGTTGTACGTAGTGCAATCTGGATATTGTATATCGAGTAGTTTCATCTGATTACCGTAGATCTCGTGGTTTCGTCCGGGTACCGTAGATCTCGTGGTTTCGTCCGGGTACCGTAGATCTCGTGGTTTCGTCCGGGTACCGTAGATCTCGTGGTTTCGTCCGGGTACCGTAGATCTCGTGGTTTCGTCCGGGTACCGTAGATCTCGTGGTTTCGTCCGGGTACCGTAGATCTCGTGGTTTCGTCCGGGTACCGTAGATCTCGTGGTTTCGTCCGGGTACCGTAGATCTCGTGGTTTCGTCCGGGTACCGTAGATCTCGTGGTTTCGTCCGGGTACCGTAGATCTCGTGGTTTCGTCCGGGTACCGTAGAT
The DNA here is from genome assembly GCA_019434445.1 of Phalangium opilio. Lineage (NCBI taxonomy): Eukaryota > Metazoa > Arthropoda > Arachnida > Opiliones > Phalangiidae > Phalangium > Phalangium opilio. The sequence continues at coordinate 74,039 of JAEQBA010002280.1, read as the reverse complement.
CTCGTGGTTTCGTCCGGGTACCGTAGATCTCGTGGTTTCGTCCGGGTACCGTAGATCTCGTGGTTTCGTCCGGGTACCGTAGATCTCGTGGTTTCGTCCGGGTACCGTAGAACTCGTGGTTTCGTCCGGGTACCGTAGAACTCGTGGTTTCGTCCGGGTACCGTAGAACTCGTGGTTTCGTCCGGGTACCGTAGAACTCGTGGTTTCGTCCGGGTACCGTAGAACTCGTGGTTTCGTCCGGGTACCGTAGAACTCGTGGTTTCGTCCGGGTACCGTAGAACTCGTGGTTTCGTCCGGGTACCGTAGAACTCGTGGTTTCGTCCGGGTACCGTAGAACTCGTGGTTTCGTCCGGGTACCGTAGAACTCGTGGTTTCGTCCGGGTACCGTAGATCTCGTGGTTTCGTCCGGGTACCGTAGATCTCGTGGTTCGTCCGGGTACCGTAGATCTCGTGGTTTCGTCCGGGTACCGTAGAACTCGTGGTTTCGTCCGGGTACCGTAGATCTCGTGGTTTCGTCCGGGTACCGTAGATCTCGTGGTTTCGTCCGGGTACCGTAGATCTCGTGGTTTCGTCCGGGTACCGTAGATCTCGTGGTTTCGTCCGGGTACCGTAGATCTCGTGGTTTCGTCCGGGTACCGTAGATCTCGTGGTTTCGTCCGGGTACCGTAGATCTCGTGGTTTCGTCCGGGTACCGTAGATCTCGTGGTTTCGTCCGGGTACCGTAGATCTCGTGGTTTCGTCCGGGTACCGTAGATCTCGTGGTTTCGTCCGGGTACCGTAGATCTCGTGGTTCGTCCGGGTACCGTAGATCTCGTGGTTTCGTCCGGGTACCGTAGATCTCGTGGTTTCGTCCGGGTACCGTAGATCTCGTGGTTTCGTCCGGGTACCGTAGATCTCGTGGTTTCGTCCGGGTACCGTAGAACTCGTGGTTTCGTCCGGGTACCGTAGAACTCGTGGTTTCGTCCGGGTACCGTAGATCTCGTGGTTTCGTCCGGGTACCGTAGATCTCGTGGTTTCGTCCGGGTACCGTAGATCTCGTGGTTTCGTCCGGGTACCGTAGATCTCGTGGTTTCGTCCGGGTACCGTAGATCTCGTGGTTTCGTCCGGGTACCGTAGATCTCGTGGTTTCGTCCGGGTACCGTAGATCTCGTGGTTTCGTCCGGGTACCGTAGATCTCGTGGTTTCGTCCGGGTACCGTAGATCTCGTGGTTTCGTCCGGGTACCGTAGATCTCGTGGTTTCGTCCGGGTACCGTAGATCTCGTGGTTTCGTCCGGGTACCGTAGATCTCGTGGTTTCGTCCGGGTACCGTTTCTAGTATCTGAAACTTAAAAGGGTGTCTTTCTCAAGGATCTCAAGCCTTATATGGGTTTCTTATTCTAGGTTCCCAAGCCAAATGGTTTCTTTTACTGGGTTCCCAAGCCCACTGTTGATCTTGACAGTTGTACGTAGTGCAATCTGGATATTGTATATCGAGTAGTTTTATCTGAATACCGTAGATCTCGTGGTTTCGTCCGGGTACCGTAGATCTCGTGGTTTCGTCCGGGTACCGTAGATCTCGTGGTTTCGTCCGGGTACCGTAGATCTCGTGGTTTCGTCCGGGTACCGTAGATCTCGTGGTTTCGTCCGGGTACCGTAGATCTCGTGGTTTCGTCCGGGTACCGTAGATCTCGTGGTTTCGTCCGGGTACCGTAGATCTCGTGGTTTCGTCCGGGTACCGACATTTCTAGTATCTGAAACTTAAAAGGGTGTCTTTCTCAAGGATCTCAAGCCTTATATGGGTTTCTTATTCTAGGTTCCCAAGCCAAATAGGGGTTTCTTTTACTGGGTTCCCAAGCCCACTGTTGATCTTGACAGTTGTACGTAGTGCAATCTGGATATTGTATATCGAGTAGTTTTATCTGAATACCGTAGATCTCGTGGTTTCGTCCGGGTACCGTAGATCTCGTGGTTTCGTCCGGGTACCGTAGATCTCGTGGTTTCGTCCGGGTACCGTAGATCTCGTGGTTTCGTCCGGGTACCGTAGATCTCGTGGTTTCGTCCGGGTACCGTAGATCTCGTGGTTTCGTCCGGGTACCGTAGATCTCGTGGTTTCGTCCGGGTACCGTAGATCTCGTGGTTTCGTCCGGGTACCGTAGATCTCGTGGTTTCGTCCGGGTACCGTAGATCTCGTGGTTTCGTCCGGGTACCGTAGATCTCGTGGTTTCGTCCGGGTACCGTAGATCTCGTGGTTTCGTCCGGGTACCGTAGATCTCGTGGTTTCGTCCGGGTACCGTAGATCTCGTGGTTTCGTCCGGGTACCGTAGATCTCGTGGTTTCGTCCGGGTACCGTAGATCTCGTGGTTTCGTCCGGGTACCGTAGATCTCGTGGTTTCGTCCGGGTACCGTAGATCTCGTGGTTTCGTCCGGGTACCGTAGATCTCGTGGTTTCGTCCGGGTACCGTAGATCTCGTGGTTTCGTCCGGGTACCGTAGATCTCGTGGTTTCGTCCGGGTACCGTAGATCTCGTGGTTTCGTCCGGGTACCGTAGATCTCGTGGTTTCGTCCGGGTACCGTAGATCTCGTGGTTTCGTCCGGGTACCGTAGATCTCGTGGTTTCGTCCGGGTACCGTAGATCTCGTGGTTTCGTCCGGGTACCGTAGATCTCGTGGTTTCGTCCGGGTACCGTAGATCTCGTGGTTTCGTCCGGGTACCGTAGATCTCGTGGTTTCGTCCGGGTACCGTAGATCTCGTGGTTTCGTCCGGGTACCGTAGATCTCGTGGTTTCGTCCGGGTACCGTAGATCTCGTGGTTTCGTCCGGGTACCGTAGAACTCGTGGTTTCGTCCGGGTACCGTAGAACTCGTGGTTTCGTCCGGGTACCGTAGATCTCGTGGTTTCGTCCGGGTACCGTAGATCTCGTGGTTTCGTCCGGGTACCGTAGATCTCGTGGTTTCGTCCGGGTACCGTAGATCTCGTGGTTTCGTCCGGGTACCGTAGATCTCGTGGTTTCGTCCGGGTACCGTAGATCTCGTGGTTTCGTCCGGGTACCGTAGATCTCGTGGTTTCGTCCGGGTACCGTAGATCTCGTGGTTTCGTCCGGGTACCGTAGATCTCGTGGTTTCGTCCGGGTACCGTAGATCTCGTGGTTTCGTCCGGGTACCGTAGATCTCGTGGTTTCGTCCGGGTACCGTAGATCTCGTGGTTTCGTCCGGGTACCGTAGATCTCGTGGTTTCGTCCGGGTACCGTAGATCTCGTGGTTTCGTCCGGGTACCGTAGATCTCGTGGTTTCGTCCGGGTACCGTAGATCTCGTGGTTTCGTCCGGGTACCGTAGATCTCGTGGTTTCGTCCGGGTACCGTAGATCTCGTGGTTTCGTCCGGGTACCGTAGATCTCGTGGTTTCGTCCGGGTACCGTAGATCTCGTGGTTTCGTCCGGGTACCGTAGATCTCGTGGTTTCGTCCGGGTACCGTAGATCTCGTGGTTTCGTCCGGGTACCGTAGATCTCGTGGTTTCGTCCGGGTACCGTAGATCTCGTGGTTTCGTCCGGGTACCGTAGATCTCGTGGTTTCGTCCGGGTACCGTAGATCTCGTGGTTTCGTCCGGGTACCGTAGATCTCGTGGTTTCGTCCGGGTACCGTAGATCTCGTGGTTTCGTCCGGGTACCGTAGATCTCGTGGTTTCGTCCGGGTACCGTAGATCTCGTGGTTTCGTCCGGGTACCGTAGATCTCGTGGTTTCGTCCGGGTACCGTAGATCTCGTGGTTTCGTCCGGGTACCGTAGATCTCGTGGTTTCGTCCGGGTACCGTAGATCTCGTGGTTTCGTCCGGGTACCGTAGATCTCGTGGTTTCGTCCGGGTACCGTAGATCTCGTGGTTTCGTCCGGGTACCGTAGATCTCGTGGTTTCGTCCGGGTACCGTAGATCTCGTGGTTTCGTCCGGGTACCGTAGATCTCGTGGTTTCGTCCGGGTACCGTAGATCTCGTGGTTTCGTCCGGGTACCGTAGATCTCGTGGTTTCGTCCGGGTACCGTAGATCTCGTGGTTTCGTCCGGGTACCGTAGATCTCGTGGTTTCGTCCGGGTACCGTAGATCTCGTGGTTTCGTCCGGGTACCGTAGATCTCGTGGTTTCGTCCGGGTACCGTAGATCTCGTGGTTTCGTCCGGGTACCGTAGATCTCGTGGTTTCGTCCGGGTACCGTAGATCTCGTGGTTTCGTCCGGGTACCGTAGATCTCGTGGTTTCGTCCGGGTACCGTAGATCTCGTGGTTTCGTCCGGGTACCGTAGATCTCGTGGTTTCGTCCGGGTACCGTAGATCTCGTGGTTTCGTCCGGGTACCGTAGATCTCGTGGTTTCGTCCGGGTACCGTAGATCTCGTGGTTTCGTCCGGGTACCGTAGATCTCGTGGTTTCGTCCGGGTACCGTAGATCTCGTGGTTTCGTCCGGGTACCGTAGATCTCGTGGTTTCGTCCGGGTACCGTAGATCTCGTGGTTTCGTCCGGGTACCGTAGATCTCGTGGTTTCGTCCGGGTACCGTAGAACTCGTGGTTTCGTCCGGGTACCGTAGATCTCGTGGTTTCGTCCGGGTACCGTAGATCTCGTGGTTTCGTCCGGGTACCGTAGATCTCGTGGTTTCGTCCGGGTACCGTAGATCTCGTGGTTTCGTCCGGGTACCGTAGATCTCGTGGTTTCGTCCGGGTACCGTAGATCTCGTGGTTTCGTCCGGGTACCGTAGATCTCGTGGTTTCGTCCGGGTACCGTAGATCTCGTGGTTTCGTCCGGGTACCGTAGATCTCGTGGTTTCGTCCGGGTACCGTAGATCTCGTGGTTTCGTCCGGGTACCGTAGATCTCGTGGTTTCGTCCGGGTACCGTAGATCTCGTGGTTTCGTCCGGGTACCGTAGATCTCGTGGTTTCGTCCGGGTACCGTAGATCTCGTGGTTTCGTCCGGGTACCGTAGATCTCGTGGTTTCGTCCGGGTACCGTAGATCTCGTGGTTTCGTCCGGGTACCGTAGATCTCGTGGTTTCGTCCGGGTACCGTAGATCTCGTGGTTTCGTCCGGGTACCGTAGATCTCGTGGTTTCGTCCGGGTACCGTAGAACTCGTGGTTTCGTCCGGGTACCGTAGAACTCGTGGTTTCGTCCGGGTACCGTAGAACTCGTGGTTTCGTCCGGGTACCGTAGAACTCGTGGTTTCGTCCGGGTACCGTAGATCTCGTGGTTTCGTCCGGGTACCGTAGATCTCGTGGTTTCGTCCGGGTACCGTAGATCTCGTGGTTTCGTCCGGGTACCGTAGATCTCGTGGTTTCGTCCGGGTACCGTTTCTAGTATCTGAACTTAAAAAGGGTGTCTTTCTCAAGGTCTCAAGCCTTATATGGGTTTCTTATTCTAGGTTCCCAAGCCAAATAGGGGTTTCGTTTACGGGTACCCAAGCCCACTGTTGATCTTACCGTAGTACGTAGTGCAATCTGGGTACCGTAGATCTCGTGGTTTCGTCCGGGTACCGTAGATCTCGTGGTTTCGTCCGGGTACCGTAGATCTCGTGGTTTCGTCCGGGTACCGTAGATCTCGTGGTTTCGTCCGGGTACCGTAGATCTCGTGGTTTCGTCCGGGTACCGTAGATCTCGTGGTTTCGTCCGGGTACCGTAGAACTCGTGGTTTCGTCCGGGTACCGTAGAACTCGTGGTTTCGTCCGGGTACCGTAGATCTCGTGGTTTCGTCCGGGTACCGTAGATCTCGTGGTTTCGTCCGGGTACCGTAGATCTCGTGGTTTCGTCCGGGTACCGTAGATCTCGTGGTTTCGTCCGGGTACCGTAGATCTCGTGGTTTCGTCCGGGTACCGTAGATCTCGTGGTTTCGTCCGGGTACCGTAGATCTCGTGGTTTCGTCCGGGTACCGTAGATCTCGTGGTTTCGTCCGGGTACCGTAGATCTCGTGGTTTCGTCCGGGTACCGTAGATCTCGTGGTTTCGTCCGGGTACCGTAGATCTCGTGGTTTCGTCCGGGTACCGTAGATCTCGTGGTTTCGTCCGGGTACCGTAGATCTCGTGGTTTCGTCCGGGTACCGTAGATCTCGTGGTTTCGTCCGGGTACCGTTTCTAGTATCTGAAACTTAAAAAGGGTGTCTTTCTCAAGGATCTCAAGCCTTATATGGGTTTCTTATTCTAGGTTCCCAAGCCAAATAGGGGTTTCTTTTACTGGGTTCCCAAGCCCACTGTTGATCTTGACAGTTGTACGTAGTGCAATCTGGATATTGTATATCGAGTAGTTTGATCTGGATACCGTAGATCTCGTGGTTTCGTCCGGGTACCGTAGATCTCGTGGTTTCGTCCGGGTACCGTAGATCTCGTGGTTTCGTCCGGGTACCGTAGATCTCGTGGTTTCGTCCGGGTACCGTAGATCTCGTGGTTTCGTCCGGGTACCGTAGATCTCGTGGTTTCGTCCGGGTACCGTAGAACTCGTGGTTTCGTCCGGGTACCGTAGAACTCGTGGTTTCGTCCGGGTACCGTAGAACTCGTGGTTTCGTCCGGGTACCGTAGATCTCGTGGTTTCGTCCGGGTACCGTAGATCTCGTGGTTTCGTCCGGGTACCGTAGATCTCGTGGTTTCGTCCGGGTACCGTAGATCTCGTGGTTTCGTCCGGGTACCGTAGATCTCGTGGTTTCGTCCGGGTACCGTAGATCTCGTGGTTTCGTCCGGGTACCGTAGATCTCGTGGTTTCGTCCGGGTACCGTAGATCTCGTGGTTTCGTCCGGGTACCGTAGATCTCGTGGTTTCGTCCGGGTACCGTAGATCTCGTGGTTTCGTCCGGGTACCGTAGACCTCGTGGTTTCGTCCGGGTACAATTGCAAAAATTGTTTTGAAAAGTCAGATGATGCCATAGATTCTAGGTTATTTAAAATGTACACATATTCCTTTATGATAAGAATAGTAACATTCTCGATAAGTAGCGCTGAAAATGTTGGACAATGCTTCATCGCCAAATGCTTGGTTTTTCTCATGCAAATATTAGTAGCGCTTCTTAGTTTTGACGATACTAATTTAACGTAGGAATAAAATATTTTCGGAATACTAGACGCACAACGCCTATCGCTGCATCTGAATTCCCATTTTATTTGCTGTGTGTACGTTGCCTTAGGTGGAAGCCTCAAAGCTTGGCCCGCATAAATACCCGGGAAAGAAAGGTATTCGGAGCCCTCATCATAAAGAATAGATTGTGGTGTCTGCCCTTCTCCAGGAGCATAAGCTATACTTTCAATCTGAGGTGTAATTTGATCTTCAGACGAAAGCAATAGGGTATCTTTTATGCCATTATTTAATTGCGTTTCTTCACAAATTTCTTCCCATTCCTCGTCACTGTCAGGTACGTGTTGAGGTTCTGCAACGGCACTCTCTCGTACATCTGTACCAATAGAGGGCGTGTGCTCTACTTGAGTTGGCATATCTTCTTCATTTAAAAGGAAATCTATGCTATTTGATTGACTGAATTCCAAAGCCACGTCATCTGGAACTGTAACTTCATGTTTTAAATATAGCGGAGTTGTTATTAGGAACTTTAAGGCATCCATAATTTTTCTGGGACGAACGGTTTCAAACATATAGTGGTGTTGATATTCCTTCTTCCTCATGAGTTTAATTTGAACAACTTGGGTGTCAGTGGGACTCCTTGGTAAAATAGAAACCGAAGAGTCGATTGAAACTGGTACATTTACGACATTACCTCGAATGCCTCTTTGCTGATCAACTCCTAGTTTTCTTATTTGCATAAACGGTAATCGAGGAGAAACCATTCTACACTCCAGTTCCGTTAGATTTTTCAACTCTAGAGGCAAATCAGGAAAACAAAAGCCATTTTCTTTAGACAAGGGTGGTACTTTCTTTCGAGAAACATAGTTGTAGCAACAAGCACACAACAAAATAAGTGACGGAAGCACTCTATGATTTATTCCTTCAACTGATAAGTATTTAACCGACTCTGTTTTCTTAACAGAAGTACGGAAAAATAATCCAGAACAACATTCGCATTTATGATCTGGACCATCTGATATATTTTGGAGATAGATGTTTTCATAATATTGTGGATGTTGTTTATTACTGTTTCTTCTTGCTCTATCTCTTATCAGCTCCAAATGAGCATAATTTTCATCAAGTCGTCGAACTTGTCTTGTAACATTGTCTCGCTGTAGTTCATTTCTAGCATAGTCTTCATTCTCTCTTCTTTTTTTTAGAAACATTATCCCTTTTCAATTTGGATTGAGCAGAATTATAAGTTGACAGGTTTTGATTAGTTTTAGGAGCCTCACTAGCTGAATGAGCTTCAAAAGTTGGATTCTCACTCATTGAAGCACCGTCAAAAATTGGTGGGTCCTCCCATGTTGAAGAACCGTCAAAATATGATGGGTTCTGACCTGATAAAGGCCCATCAAAAGATGTAGGGTCCTCTATCGTTGAAGAATCCTCAAATTGCGATGAGTTCTGAGTTGCTAAAGGCCCCTGAAAAGATGTAGGGACCTTTATCGTTGATGAATCCTCAAAATTCGATGGGTTCTGAGTTGCTAAAGGCCCATGAAAAGATGTAGGGTCCTCTATCGTTGAAGAATCCTCAAAATGCGATGGGTTCTGAGTTGCTAAAGGCCCATGAAAAGATGTCGAAGGACTCTCAAGATGTGATGAATTCAAACTTGATGAAAGAACCACAAAAGTTGTAGGGTTCATACTTGTTGAAGAACCCTCAAAATGTGATGGGTTCTGACTAACTAAAGACCCCTCAAAAGATGTAGGGTCCACAGTTGTTGAAATGCCTTGAAACGTTGATTTGCTTTGACATGCTACAGCAGAAAAGCCGTCAAAGGACTGCTCGGTACTCCTTTTTTCTCAGCGTATCTTTCTCGTTTACGTGCATTTTCTCTTAATCGGAAGTCTGGATTTTGACGTAATCTTCTCATTTTTTCTTTCGGTGACTCTTTTACAGATGAAGCCGTCTCAAAACTAAAAGTTTGTTGATTAAAATATTCTTTGGATATTAAAATATTGAAAAATATGCACAAATTTATGTGAAATCTTACTACTAATATTACTATTGAATGAGAGTTAATTAGCCGCAAATTATGTTACAAGATTTTTGGCTAAAATTTACCTTGAACTAAAACTAAACAACTAAAAGCAACACGCACTAGTTTAACTATGAATTATGATATAATTACAATGATACACAAATCTAGCAAAGGCTTAAGCTTTCAAGTAATTATACAACCCCTTATTTAACGAACAAAAAGTTAGTATTTTAAAAAAAGTATCAAATATTAAATATAAAAAGAGTAGTTTTCCTTAAAACACAAAAATAATACTTAGCTGGAAGACAAATATTTAAATCATGAATTAATCAGGGTAATCAGAAAATCTCGCTTGTGGCACAACAACAGAGGTTTGGAAAACGGTTTTTTTTTATTATTTTTGAAAAAGTACATCGCTCGCAGTGCAGAGCTAAAGTTCCCTCCTCCCTGGTCAGATCTAGGCTATATTTAGCGCCATCAAGACGGCCTAATTTAAATGCATATGGCAATGTTATTTTAAACTTTTTTGCTCATACATAAAATTTACAATTAAAAAACTAAATTTAATATAGAGTTAACAATTAATAATTATTGCTTCAAAATTGTTGCAAAAATAGTAGTGTATGTACGTAGATGACGCTACAATAGGGCAACGCCGGTACTGCCTTGAAGGAGAGAGTAATGGAGTGGAAACCCCCATACCTTAAGCGTTGCCTTTGTACCCCCACCTACGGCACCATAGTCCTCCCATCATCCCCAGCGGTTAGGTAGGGTCGTGCCGGACGAAATTGTAAAGGACGCTCCCTCTATCTCAAAAATAGAAGCTAGTTCTCATTCAAATAAAATGGCGCTACGCGGCAGCACTTAGCAATCGCCTACGGAAGGGTAGGGGCGTGCGTGAGGTACACTGGGAGAGATATGGTGCCGCAGGTCGCCCATCATCATTTCCAATCCATCTGACTCCCTTATCCCTGGTACTGCCCGGTAGCCTGTAGGCATAGAAAAGCGTCTGCACTCTGCTCTGCAAGGAAGTAGATTTGAAGATGGTTTGAGCAAATTTTAAAATTTGGTTCATAACTGTTGCATTTAAGAATGGGATGACGATATTGATATATCATTAACGTTTATAGGCAAATTTAAACTTGAAATGATAATTTTTCTTTGTCCAAACTTGTTACTTAAAAGTGAAAAGAACCTTAGAAAGTGCTTGTGCTTGGTAAAATTTATTATTAGGATTATTTGAGTAATCAAACTTTTATAGAAAGATTTTATTACGAATGCCAATACTTCAAATTAAACATCAAATTATCATAAGAAAGTTTTAGCTAGGCTTTAGCTTATCTAATCCCAACACCCAAATTAAATGTACAGGTATAGGGAGCTAACAACTGGCTAGGGGGAAGAGATATTCTGACGTCACGCAGCCCCTCTCTGGTTGGAATTTTTGCGCGTAGAATACTGTTTCCAACCGTTAGGGGGGATGAAACTCCAGTAAGAGATAGAAGGGTGTGACGTTTCAGGGTCAGAACTGTTAGCTCCCTATAGTTTAACCACAAAAATGTGTCTATCTGGAAGCACTTGCAAGTTAATTTAATAAACTTAAAATATAAACACTTAATAGATGGTAATATCATAAACTTGCTAAGTTACAGAAGTTTCCCTGATACACTCTCTAGAGACTACGGTATAAACTTCGTTTGGTTTACAAATCAAATATCTCTTACGTTAAAAATGTGTTTAGTTTAAATTAGATTTTAGACTTTTCAACGAGTAGAATCCCTAAAATAATTTTGTAAACCTTCTAATGCTAAAAACGCGACAAAGTTTACTGCTAATCTACCATTCGTGAATTTCCCGCCAAGAGTTTACATTTCAGAGGCGCTGCGTGTTAGTTTACCTCTCGTATACGAGCGCTACCATGGAAACGGCCCACCCCCAACAGGAGAGGCGAGAGTAACGCGCCCGCCGCTAGAGATACTAGGTTTCGGCAACATAACTCGAGTTTAGTAGTAAGTCTAGACAGCCGAGAGCGTAAAGGCGTCAATCCGTGGAGTGCAAACTCTGTGAGATGATGCGGGTTCGATACCCGGTCGAGGCGGAAAATAATTTCATAAATAAATAAAGTAAAGTACGTTGCATAGAGTATAGATGTCACTGAAATTCATATTTCTAGCGGGAAATTTGAATTGAAAGTAACTTTATTTATGATGGATTCTCTCAGGTTACACCAAAAATTGGGGGGAGAAGGGGGGGAGAGAAGACGCCCAGCCGCAAGGGGTAATTGCAATGCTTCCGCAGTCTATAGACAGCGAAAGCAAAAACGAGACTAGGTTTGGTACTGGCCTCACAGTAGGGCCAGCTTGAGAAGCCAAAGCGGGGCACTTGCTTTTGTGACATGTTTTATCATTATTTTGAGAAAAATTCGAGTTCAAAATGGATTTTTTTTGTAAAATCTGTAGTGCAAATTAGATTATACGCGTTTCTGGTGCTTGAAAAACTCTTAGTGAAAAGAGATTATTAAATTTAACAAGAACGTCTATATCTACTGCTTGAATATTAGAGCCTCCAAAACTAATTTAATACCCTATGCATTTGTACAAATTAAAATCTTTCTGCCTTTTTCAGAAGTTTATAAACCCGTAAAAATGACTTTATATGCAACAACCCTCGCTTAAAGAGGTATAGTTCTGCATGTGAAAACTTTCCTCCCTATAGGTGATGAAGTTCTCTCAAGACGGAACCCTGCTATGAATATAGCACTAATTGCTAATAATACTGCCGAATGGCGGATAATCAAATTTAATTAAACAGGAAAACCATACTCGATATTTGAGTTATGCCTCATGAGTGGTCAAAATGTAGCTATAGTGTTTATTACGTCATCGGTCTTGCTCTTAAGTCTAGGAAAAGTACTAGAATTTCAACTACTATCCTACCAAAAAATCACCCACTCTTAAAGGTGCGAAGCAACACTCTGAAATTAATCGGCTTCTGGTGCTATGCCGCACCCTTTAAGGAGTTGCACAACACTAATATGAGAGTAAATATTCACTTTCAGTGCGATATGAGTTAAAAAGGTGTTAAACTACACCTCTGTTGCACCATTTTATTCTTATCTTTGCCACCAATTGCTCAAATAAGTGTTATTAAACACTTTCAGGGGTGTAAATGCACACCTGTAACGGTGTCAAATTTGGACCCATATAAACTACTTTTAAAGGTGTTAAAGCACACCCCAATTTCTTAGAGTGTAGGCGAAAACAATCACGTGACTCACGTTACCACGGAGGCAAGGGAAAAATGTTTTCCACCCCTTGCGATATGTTTTGGATATAAAAAGTCGCGTATGAATATTACCGTGTGTAGGCGGGCATACCGAATTACATTTACCAAGCAAGTTTGCACAACATAATCCACGATTATCTCCAAGTAGCAAACCTATTCTAACGCATTCCCATCCGAAAGGCGAATTGTCTATTTTCTGAGGGAGGAATAACTTATTAGTATTGTACAACGCTGATTGTTAGATTTTACAAAGACGCTAGAGAGAAAGTTAATTATTTTCAAACAAACTTGACCCTTTTGCAATCTGAATGCGATCGCGACTTGGAAGAAAAGTTGTATAAAAGTCGGATGTAGGATCGAAAACCCAAAAGACGGCTTTGACCATTTCCTTCCTGAGAAAGCCCTCGACATCTACACTTTGTTCACTCAAATACAGCCAAAGCCTAACAAGCCACGTAGTGATGCAATTTGTACAATGACACGGATTCCCTACTTCAATTTCCCTTAACATTTCTTCGTTGAATCCGAGAAATCAAACAAAACGAATTCAGTATGAAACTCGGTAACATTGAGGGGTTGGACAATTGTCTAAAGCAAAAAGTACTTTCTAAAATTTACCTTGATATTGTTAGATTTAGAAACAAAAGGATTTATGTCAAATTCTAAATATCGGTAGATTATGAAACAATGCGATTTCAGAGGATTTTGAAGTGGTTGAAAAATAATCCACCCAAATTATTTTTGAAAATTCTGAAATCGTTCCTGAGATTTCAATGAAACCGCTTCATAGAATTTCTTTTATCAGTGTGACGTTTTGCGAATTCTTACCGAAATTTTTAACCAATTTCCAACTTCGTGTTATTTTAATTTTATTAACTACGATCTCGGAATAATATTTCTCGTGCGCGGCCCCTCAAACAGCGACTACCAGTACCACCATCACTAGCATCCTCACCATTTTCCCATCTAGCTTGACTGGTAACCCTTTTAAATTAATGCCTTTGCTGAGGGGGAACGGGGTTGGGTAGCCAGGACAAATATTTACATTTACCGGCCGGGCGTACATCTCGAATACGACGACTTCAATAATTCTTACGCGAGCAAAGGTGCGCAACCCAACGTCTAACTAACTACACAAACAACGACTCTTCCTTTTCCCTGCCGACTGTGAAGTCTCTAGTGTTTTCTCGGTACCGATTAAAAATTATTAATCACCAGTGGCCGACATTGCACGCCCGATACACAATTACACGGATAAGGGAACTTTAACAGACTGACTCCAGCTCCCCTACACTCTCAGTAGAATTCCAAGAAGTGTAATAGATGAAGTGTTTAATTTCTTCTCATTAAGAGAGCGCAGCAAGAGAGAATGGCGCCCAGGGCCGAGAAATGTTTGATGCATCGAAATATGACAAAATTGTATATAAATATGAAAACCTTAAATTAAAAACTTTAAGCAAAATCATGAATGACATCGTTACAATTCAACATGTTGGAAATTTCATGTTCTATACTTCATGCTTGAGAGCCTTTCTAAGCCCATTATCGATCTTAGGTAATTTTCAATAATAACTGAATAATGTTCACCAGACTGCTGTCACAGGAATAGTTAAAAAATCTGAAGGGAATTTTCACGTTTAGGTATGCACTAACAATTCCATTTTTGCGTAATTCGTTGAGAAAGTCTAAACGTGCTGTGTTAAATAATTTTTTCGAGTCTTTATATTCGAGTGAACAATTCGTGGCACATTCTTTGCTATTAGTTACATTCATTTCTAAAAGTGACTGTCCACTAAAGAAATACTGATCTGTTCCGAAATAAGGGTCAGTTTGGTTAAACGCCAAAACGCCAATAGAGCAACGAGTTTTATTAATAACAGCTAGTAGCCAGTAGTATGAGAGTGAAAAAATGTCTAATGATAATTAGAAAACAATGCAGAAGGATAGCAAAAGACGCAACTGACAGGAATGTAAATTCACAGCTTTATAATATGATAGAGTAAAATTAATTTTTAATAAATAATTGCAATTAAATTATGTTGCATATAAAGCTTAAGATAACATCTTCGCCAAATGAAACAGTTACCATACACTTGATTTTAAAGCTTTTATATATTAAATTTTAGTGGGCCCGTTAAATTTGAATGTACCCAAAACTTAAACATCGCATTTATGCAACATTTTATATTCCATGACACCGTAAACTAAAATCTTATTCTCCCGTAATATTCGCTGTCATGTAACATTAGATTTCGCCATATCTGCCCTGAAAGAGACGCAAACAGTGAGAATATGCATAAGTGAATTGATGATATCGCCTGATCAGACCTCATAACGACGGCAATCAATTTACGGTCATGATCCTTAGTTCCATAAAGTGACCAAATACAATTTATTTAATCGTTTATTTAACTGTCGCTTCTCTGAACCGTAACTTTTCAGAGAGCTTCAAAGAGTACAAGCAAGCGGTACACGTATCAACGGTAATATTCACCGTGTTTCTCATAGATTGAGCCTTGGGCGTGTGAACCTTTCGGTCCATTCCGAACCGATAAGACATCGAAGTAATTAATAGGGCCCTACGAAGCTTCCAAATTCGACGTCATCGAACCTCAAATCGAATAGCGGTTATATTCCGAGAACAAAACCAAATCGAATAATAAGGTGAACAGTGTGTCGAATCTCGAATTCGAATAATAATAAATAGAAACAATAAGAAATGTCGAATCAAATTTTATTTTGGTTCTAAACGGCATATCGCAAGCGAATTCACGGTATAGTGAGTCGAATACTATGGGATTCGATAAATGTTTTCAAATAAATCGAATAGGCAGGTCTCAATGATGTACAGGACGTTACGCGGCAAGTATAGGGAGACGGCAATTCCTAGGGACGGAAAGAACCTCAGATGGAATGTCTTTCTGGAGGGAGATTGGTATACGCGCGCATACTGTTAGTTCCTCAAAAGGGGAACGACACCGAGGTAACACTGGAAGCCGGTAACGTTGCGAAATCACATCTGCCGTCTTATTATAATTATAATGTATTTGATACGGAAATGGTTAGATCTGAGTTTATCTATCTTGAAGACTCTCAATGTACCAAAGCTGTGCTTGACGGTATTTATACTTATCCGCAATGAATGGCATACCAAAGTTCATAGCACTGAAAACGTAGAATGAAGTTTGAACATTGACCCCACATTGTTAGAAAAGTTTCAAGCGCCAATCGTAAGCCAACGTTCAATGTAACTAAGATATTGAAAGTGGTTTTTTAACGCATGGAAACTGTCATAGAATTAAAAAAAGGAGGGATGTATTGGGGGCGTCGCCCATATTTGTGTTTTTTAAGCTTCAATTAACCGAAACCATTGAAGCGTGTTTCATTTGCTTATCAGTAATACCATTAGAAAATACTACTGGAGTGTAAGCAAGTATTGAAAGTTTCCGTCACTATATCGTTTAACGTCTGCAATAGTCAAAATAATTGGTGGTCAACGATTATGTCATCTGCCAAAGCATACTTTGATGAACGAAGCGATGGTTACTGGTGTAAATTGTGTTTGCAAATGTTGTCAGTGCAACCGAGCCGAACCACATCCCACTTATGGACACATTTGCAACGAAAACATAAAGCTCAATACGAACAAGCTAAAGAAATTAATTCCCAAAAGCAACAGGCAAAGCGAGCGTTGACTTCATACGCCGTTGAATCGGAACCATCTACAAGCAAAAAATCAAGACGCGAGTCGAAATCAGTAAGTGACTTAACCAAGGATAGATATGACAAAGCAGTATTATATTTCGTGGTGGCTGACGCTAGACCATTAGAAACGGCAGCGGGAGTAGGTTTTAAACACTTGTGCTCGGAATTCACTGATGACCGGTATTGTCCTCCGCATCCAACAACACTTTCCCGTACACAGAAAAAAGTGTGTTAATGATTTGAACACATTTTTGTGTTCAAAAATCAGATTTTGGTTTCTTGATATGTTTAAGTGATGAAAAAGTGTAATTTATTGAACACTTCGCTTAATTTTGGCGTTCAACTTCTAATTTTTGTTTCTATTTGGAAAATTGTAACAGTTGAACACAAAATCTTAACACTTTCACAATGAACGCATTAAAAATTTAGGAACAGCGAACGCGATCATTTGTTTTCATGTTCTGTAAACCTTGTAGTTGAAGGCGTACTTCGTCGAAGCTTATTCGATATATACTCTGTTCCAGCTTTGGTTCTCAGCACACTCTAAGCTAGATCTCTATGTAACGTAGCTTTGTGCGTGCTGACGACTAAAGCTGGAACAGAGTATACACCGAATAAGGTCCCGTCGGAGATAGGAAGTTGCTTATCATATAGCGTGAAAACCTATTTCCTCACGCGCATTCTTTATATCCATGGTTTTTCTTTGTCGCCCAGGAATGAATTTAAACTTGAAGTAATTATACAATTCAATGATTCAGTGGCGTCGCTAGGCCTTTTTTTCGGGGGGGGGGGGGTAAAGCCCCCTATTCCCCCCCCCCAAATTTCAAACTTAGACCCCTCTAAAATAATCACCAGACTGGTAAGCATATTTCTAAATAATAAATATTTGGAATGCGAATTTAATTTAACTATACGCCTTGAAAACGTTTCTTGGCAAAGCGCAGACGATGAGACGCAAGGGGTGCTCGATCGAGTTTCGGAATTTTCAAATTTTCGCGGGCGGTTGGTCTGACGTCACCGAGAGACCCCCGAGGGGGAAGAATGTTTGTTTTTGCTTGTCAAGGCCATTGATTATACGAATAGGGAAGCAATTTCAAAGTTTTCAAACTATTTTCATCCCATTTTTTGTTATTTTTACGTGCAAAATGTTCGAGGGAAGAGTTTTTATTACATTATTTTCAATAATATTGTTGAATTTAGGAGGCTGAACGCCGAATAATTGACCATGGTGTTTTTGACTTTTTTGCTATTGCCAAGGCCCAAGGGTATTTGATTATTCAAATTTAAGGATATTTAGTTATTTTTTCTTTTAGGGCTTTAAAATATGAGAGAGAAGTGTTTTTTTTTCTGTTTATCGTTGAATAATTTTCAATTATATTCCCCATCCATTGTAGTACTGAACTTTACAACCCCAATGGCTAAACTTTGCAAATTTAAGGTAAAGAATGGATAATTGGATATTGAAATTGAATGCACAAACTACAATAGTTTACATGTTTCAGAATTTGAAACAAACCAATTTAAAGCAATGTAAATTATTGTGGTTAATTATTGCAATATATTTTGTCTACATAGCGAGATTACGTTGGATATATTCAAGAAAACTGATGTAATTCTGGAATAAACACAAACATTCGTTGCTAATAAACACTTTTTTTTATTAAATATGAATCTTTAACATAACAGATGAAAGTTAGTCTGACTTGTAGAATCATTTCTAGGAACATTTTTTTATTAAATAATAAATATGAATCTTTAACGTAACAGATGAAAGGTAGTCTGACTTGTAGAATCATTTCTAGGAACATATGTTTATTAAATAATAAATATGAATCTTTAGCATAACAGATGAAAGGTAGTTTGACTTGGAGAATTATTTCTAGGAACATAAGTTAATCTTTTATTAGATTTATTGTTTTATTATTTGATATGATAATGCTTATCACAGAATTTAAAGGGCAATATGGCTTGGAGCCTAGTTTCTCGAAAACGGAAACAAGTAAATTTAAAAGATTCTTATTTCATATCACAGTTTTAAAAGGCAAAAGTTAATGGTATTTTAAGAAGCATTTCAAATAAGATAGGCTAAACTCTTAAGCGGGTGAAACTAATGAATTATCTTGTTCATTTTTTTGGCCTTTTTCCGACCACTGTCACCATTTTCAGCATCTGTTTTTTTGACATTATTAAGGAATTTTATTCTAATGAATACTCTTAACTTCACAAAAGATTGTACTAATTCCTTGGGTAATGAAGAACTTTGCAAAATTAAATCACTGATATTTTTGACTAGATTTGGCTCGTTTGAAAGGGAAAACTGTGGTAGATAAGATCTAAAAACTGATTCGAATGTATTAACAGTTGCTAAAAATGAAGAGGATGGGATTGCTAAGCCTCCGTAAGATAAAAAATTTGCCCAAGATGGCAACTCATAACTATGGTCCGAGAGTGTTTTAGTTTCAGTTAAGTTCAAATCAGGAAACTTTTTGTTATGCTTTTTCGCTAGCCAACCCGCGCAAAGCTCAATACCATTTTCCTCCAACTTTGAAAAATCACTCTCGTCCAATTCATTAGTATTCTTAATAGTTTTTGATGAGTCACTATTTGCTAAATATGTTTTATTGTCATCAATCAAACTATTAAGATCTGCAGCTGTGCTGCAATCTGGATTAATAGGTTCTATTGAGGCTTTTTTAAAGGCACTAGCTAAAACATATTCTCCTTCCTGAAAAGATGGAGAATTTACAATATCACTAGAAAGATACTCAGATTGGCTTAAATCAGACGTATTGCTATTTTGGTGACATACACCAGGATTTTTTCCCAGTATAATCATTCTAATTCGGTATATTGAATTAAGAGGCGTTGGGTGATCATTTAAGCCTCCTCTAGTACGAACCTGAGAGAAAAAATTCTCGAGGCAGTCTTGATTTAAACGATGAGTTAAGATATATTTATAGCCAAATTTATTTTTAAGGTCAAAATATAAGTCTTTAAGAGACTTAATAGAGATCAGCAACCCTTTTTGAAAAATTTGTAGGCATTTCGTTCCTTTACACCTCATGTCATCTATTAGATTAGACATTTCATTTAATGCCTCTAACTGCTCTGTTAAATGAACACCAAACGCACATTTAATTTTAACAGGATCATTTTCAGTGTAGGAATTGAAAATTTGAAACCACGCATTGACCTTTTCTATGAATTTGGATAGATTTTGGTAGTCTTCAAGATTTTCATCTGAAGAATGACTTTGTTTTTTGGAAATGTAAATTGAATATAATGCTTTTGAAACATTGTTAGATAACAGCTGAGCAGCTAGTTTTACATTTTGCCTTGTTGGCCCTCGGCATTCCAAATGAATTGCTCTTAGTTTGTGACACATTTTAAGTTCGTTAAAGTCTAATTTTAGTAATTCGTCTAAAGGTTTTCTATTTACATCAACATCCCCATCTTCCAGAATAAATCCCTTGTCCAAAAGCCAGTTTCGAATTAATTTTAGTGCATGGGGTGCATCTGCGAAGCAGTAAATTAATTGTTCACTAACACTAGGATGATAAAACCAATTTCTGTTAATATTTACTCCAAGTTCACGCCACAACCCCATGTTCCCTCCACCCATGTCACAAACTGTTGATACAACAAGATATCCAGCTTCGTGAAGCTTGGTGATAATTTCTAACAGTAAGGTTTTTGTCATTTTTTGGTCAAAGCCAATGTATATTGGTTGTTTCCAATTTCCATACAGCCCTCGGACCATAGCCACTTGCATTTGTTCATGTTTGCCCACTACCTGGTCTGCTTTAACATCATACTCATATTGACTTTGAACTTTCATTTCATCAAATGTCAAAACTGCAAGTTTCTCACGCGTGGGTTTTACACTACCAGTAACTTTCATCAAATTTAAAACATCTGTCAATATACCTTGTCTTAAATTTAGTTTAGAGGCGTAAGCTCTCAAGGTAGATAGACCTGGTAGGGGAATATGAAGGTCCTTTTTCAAAAATACGTAGGCTCGTTTGCTAAAATAGCGCAGGGTGAATGCATTTTTTAAATCCTCAGAACCCCAATTAACCCTTTTTTTCCCCAAAAGTCTCTTTATCTGACTATCTGAAAACACCACCCGCAAAATATCAGCTAATTTTGAATTATACTTTGCTTTTTTGTTTTTCTTGGTTTTTAAGGCTTTGAGGTCTTTAAGAGCTCTTTTAGAAACAAGGGTTTGCATTGAAAGTTGTACTTTCAAGTCTCGAATTACTGTGTCTTTTTGCTTACGTTGCTTAATTACTCGACTACGACTCTTTTCTAAAAAGCTTATTCTAGCCTTTAAGTTCTTGATTAGATTAATATTTTCACTGGGTATTTCTACAAGATTTCTTGGTGTATCTTCTTGGATTGGGGAAATTTCAACATCCACAGCATTTTGGTTGTTAACCATTTCTGGCATTTCATTACCTTCTGATGCAACAGACGTTGATGCTATGATATCTTGGGCAGTTTTTCTTCTGTTTCTTCTACATAACCTTGCCTCTCTGTCACACAGAGAAGCAGTTTTTCCAGTGTTACATTGTAATAAGTTTTCAGTTGGCACTGCATTGAACTTTAACACTTTGCGTTCAGGAAGCCCTAAAAGTTCCGCTTGCATATCACGTTCAAAATTATCATCTTTGAAGTGTTTGGAACAGATTCGACTAGTCGATGGATTCCATTTCCCAACCCTTCTACATTTGTTGACCCAAATTTTTCTAAGCCCAGGTTCTTTAGGAAAAGAATAATAACGAATATTGGCTGTAGACTTATTATTTTTGGTTTTAAGCAGACTATTGTTACACACGGCAACTGCACATCTTGTTCCCGGCATTATTTACCAATTTACACCTTCCCTAAATAGAAAATAATTATAATCTATTAAATTACAACCGTATAGAGAAAGTTCTGACAGAAATTATCATAATGGCACAACTTCTTAAAGTTCTTCAACAGAAATTATTACCAATTTATCTACTTTTGTTATTACCCAAACGCCAAACGTCCAAAACCATACCCAAAGTCTTTACCATAAGCCTTGCCCATTGCGCTACTTTTAACTTTAAATTTATAAGAACTCAACGGATGTAACGTTTAAAAACCTAATTAAGATAATCTAGAGATCAATTTCAAGAGTTAAAAACTTACAATTCAATAAAATTGGCACTCTATCTTTACTCTAAATCCAATCAACCAGCCATCACAAATTCAAAATCATCGAGCCGTTTGTTTTTTGGGTCTCTCAGTGACGTCAAAACTAACAGCCAATGAACAATCTTTAAAAAGATAAGCTTTTGACCTTGATTGAGCAAACCTATTATAGCGATTTTATACTTTACTAACCTTGGATGAGACGAACTCTCTGACAAAGCATTTTTGCAATTGCATTTACTTATGTTTGGGAAATTTTAATATTCCCTAAAATTCGTCTGCAACCTTTACTGCTGCTAATGTGCTAATAAGAAAACCGATCCCGAAAGTAACAGCACATAAGTTTTGGGCAGGATTTTTAAGCCTTGGCCCTTCAGAATATTAAAGGTGTAATCCTTTTTGTGGGTAAGTTTTAAGTAACTATTACAAGACAAATATATATTTCAATACTTAATAGTCCTTTTACTAGCAAAATAACTTAAACCTCAGTACAGTAATACCTATTAATTATTAATTACAAGCAAGAAATTCTCGTACATATCTCTCTTGGACTCTAGAATGAGAGAGGTACAGTCGCCGCAATTAAAACCTTTTTTTCTCGCGACGTCTTGTTTCAACAATAAGCCGCAAATCTTTATTAAAACAACAATATACGATAAGTTTTTTTATCAATTGTATCAGATCAATAATTTGCGGCTTATTGTTGAAACAAGACGTCGCGAGAGAGAAAGTTTTTAATTGCGGCGACTGTACTTAACATGTTCGTACACTCTAAGAAAGGGAAGTGTAATTTAAGAAAACACTTTTTTTACACCTTAAAAACACCCAAAGAGAGTTTTATTACCTTGAGTTTTTGTGGGGCCAATTTAAGGTGTAAATTCGGTGTAAAATAAAACTTTTTAAAACCGTTTTGAAATTAAAAATGGAAAATTATAGTACTGCGGGTTTCTTAAATAAGGTCTTTCATTTTCATTAATGTTTTAATATTAAAGTCAATACAAACAGTAAAAAATTATTGAAAAACTTGATTGTTAAGCATTTTTTAAAGATGATATTCATGAAAGAATATATTTTTATCCTTTAAATAAAATTAACAAAGAAATTCGTAATCAGAGGGTATTGTACTTTTGTAAAACACTGCTAAACGTGTTAGGCGACACTCTGAAACGTGTTAGGTGACACTCTTAAAAGCGTCATGCGACACTCTTGCAGTGGGGTCGCTAAGTCTTTTTGGGGGCTTTAGCGCCCCTAAAATTTCAAAGTTAGCCCCCTTAAAATAATCCGTAAATTCTACTAAAAAATTGCTCGTATCCCCTAAAATTTTGTAGCAATATAGTGTAAAAAATTATTATGATAATTTCGTTCAGTTTCATCTTTGTAGAGATGAATTTCAATATCAAACAGTAGTGGGGACTAAAAGCAAACGGAAACTGAACTTATAAAAGACGAGTGAAATTCTTTCATCCACAATTGTCTCATAGTCACTAACTGATCGGTTCCGTACTCTTTATTAATAAAAGTTTGTAAATCTTTAATATACGAATAATAAACTTAAACCCCCCCACCCCCCCAAATTTCAAACCCTAGCAACGCTACTGCACTCTTGAAAGTGTTAAGCGATACTCTTAAAAGTATTGTGCGACACAAAAAAACGAGACTATGTTAGTAGGGCGACTACAGACGCCAACTTTTGTGACATGTCTTATCTTTATTTTGAGAATCATTAGAGTAGAAAATGAATTTTTTTTTTAAATATTGTAGAGTAGATTAGGTCAAACGCGTTTCTGGTGCTCGAAAAATTCTTAGTGAAAAGAGATTATTAAATTTAACAAGAACGTTTATATCTACTGCTTGGATATTATGGCCTCCAAAACCAACTTAATACCCGATGAAATTATAGTAATTAAAAACTTTCTGCCTTTTTCAGAGGCTATTAAGTCGGTAAAAATTACCAACTTTTATGCAGTTTCACACTGAATGCTAGAACTAGCATTCAGGGCCGGATTAAGCAATTTTGCACCGGGGGCCGCCCCCTTTAGTCGAAAAAAACAGAACAGCAAATGTCCCTAAGAGGGAATAGTTTAACTCTATGCGCCCCCAACAAGACTTGCGCCCGGGGGCCAGTGCCCCCTCGCCCCCCTCTTAATCCGGCCCTGCAAGCATTGCTTAAAGCGGTATAGTTCTGCATGTAAGAACTTTCCTCTTAATTTAACTCAAAGTGGAACCTTGCTGTGAATATACCACTGATTGCTAATAAACCACCCACTCTTTAAGGTGTTATGAGACACTCTGAAAGGTGATATGCGACACTTTGAAAGGTGTTATGCGACACTCTGAAAGGTGTTATGCGACACTCTGAAAGGTGCTATGCCGCACCCTTTAAAGAATTGCACAACACTCATGTGAGAGTAAAAATTAAGTTTTAGTTCGATATAAGAGTTAAAAAGGTGTTAAACTGCACCTCTGTTGCACCATTTTATAGCACCAATTGCTCCATAAGTGTTATTAAACCCTTTCAGGGGTGCAAATGAACACCTGTAATGATGTCAAATTTGGCCCCAAACTACTTTTAAAGGTGTTAAAACGCGCCCCATTTTCTTAGAGTGTATGCTTAACACGTAAAAGACGTTCAAAACCGAAACAAAAATCGTCTTGAACACATTAGAAAGTGAACATATTTTCACTTGAACATGTGCTCATTTTTGAACATGTATAGTAGAAAGAGTCGCATGAAGGTGTTCAGGGATTGTGTTCAGCTCCTGAACACATTTTCTGCATAATTAACATGTTCAGAGGCAGAACACTTAAATAAAAACACGTTCAAAATCAAACACAAAATGGCTTGAATGCATTAGAAAAAAGAACAGATTTCTATTTGAACATGTTCTCATTTTTGAACATGTATAGGAGAGTGTTGCATGAAGATGTTCAGGGATTGTGTTCAATTTCCTAACACATTTTTTTCTGTGTAGGCTGGATGATATGAAGGATCACCTTGAAGTTAAATTGCGATCAACTCTAAAGTCAGATATTAATACTTCTCGAATCTCCGTTACTTTCGATCACTGGAAAGGTGATAACGGAAGTAACTTCTTGGCTTTAACCGTGCACTACATTAGTGAGGCGAACGGGAACCTCTTTTCCCGGTGTTTATCTGTTGTAAACCTGGAAGATCGTAATGCCGATCACGCAGCCGCTACAACGGAAGACATAATAAAGAATCAGTTGGAGTGTTTTGGAATTGAACCACCCATGGTTCTGTTTGCTACCACCGATACTACAAATACGATGCCGTGTACTGCTCGACGTCTTGGTATGAAATGGCACGGTTGTTCGGCACATGTATTGCAACTTGCCATAAACGCTGCATTAGACGCTCAAATTATGGTAAAGCATTTAATTAAAGGAGCACATCGAATTGGTGGATTCTTCCATTCTTCAACAGTTGGTCAGAGTGCTTTGACAAAACATCAAATGGATTCAGGACTAAGCGATTCAAGGCCACCGCTCGACGTTATAACGCGGTTCAACAGCACATTTAAGCTATTAGACTGGCTGCACAAAAATGAGGTGGCTGTGTCCTTAGCACTAATCGAATGCCAAGCAAAGAAAAGGTGCTTTAAAGGTCCACCCGCCTCTCTTTCCAAACCGTTGAAAGATACCTTAGATGCGTCTCTCCCGATCCTCAAAATCATAGCTGAAGCAACCACAATGTTGAGCGCCGATTCACATGTCAGCGTTAGTCTCATCATTCCTTGTATTTCAGTTCTAAAAGAAGAGGTACTGAAAGCACCATCGCGGGGTATACAGTCATTCAAGGACGAGCTTTTAAAGCAACTCAACTCAAGATTTGACCTATCTATGGACTATTTATTGGTGTCAACGTTTCTGGATCCACGATTTAAAAAGGTCTTATTTGATGATACTCAAACCTAAGAAATTAAACGTTATTTGGAAAATGTTATCCCAAATCTCAACGGCACCAGTAACGACGAGGCCTTACCTGACCAGATTGCAACGCGAGATACTCTCCAAGATAACACGACTGACGATTCAAGAACCATAAGCCACGGATCGTTAAGTGGGGGTAGTTTACTGGATTGTATTTTCCAAAAGGTTAATCTAAATCATCAAAGCGTATCGTCAAATGAAAAAACAGCATCTCACCAACTGAATGACGAAATATTTGCTTATTCAAGAGAGCCGATAATGGATCGTAACGGTGACCCTTTGCTTTTCTGGGGGCTTAAATGCAGTATTTATCCTCTGCTGGCCAAAGCCGCTCGCGATATTCTTTCTATTCAAGCTACCAACTGCGCATCAGAAAGAGTTAATTCCGTCGGTTCTCAAGTACTGACCAATTCTCGCCATTCGCTCTCTAATCACAACGCTGAAACGCTAATCTGGGCCAAAAAGAACAAAGACTTGATGTTCTCATAGTAATAATATTGTAATTTGTTATTCATCAGAAATGTATTAATACCATTTGTAAGAGCCGAATCAAGGGCCAAAAAAATGATTTATGTGTACTTGTATATTTATTAATAGAAACCAGTTTAAGTCAAGTAATTCGTCCATATACTATGTGATATATTTATTAATAGAACCCAGTTTAAGTCAAGTAGTTCCTCCATATACTATGTGATAGAGACTCAGACATTGACAGTAAAACGTGCATTTCAACTTTGAAGCGCTGTACAAGTAATGCCTTTGAGTGTTTAGTCACTAAAGAGTAGTACTTTGAGGATTGGTTTTCACCGTTCGCGACTTGATGTAGTTTCATTTGTAATTTAATGTATTTTATGGACTCATATCCGCCATTTAGCACTCAAATTATCAAGCCCTTAAATACGTACCAGTCCTGTCAAACCCACTGTAGAGTTGATGGAAAGAGGGGTACCACAAACCAAAATGCCTATTTAATATAATATTCGATTGTGTTGGTCCCTTTTCATTGCACTTTCGAATCGCATCGAATATTCGAAGAAATGCTACAAATTCCAAACCCTAAAACATAGATTCGACCCCACATTGCCAAGGGGATTTGATTCGAGATTCGAAACGATAATCGAATGGTAAATGATTCGTAAATCTCTTATTATCCTCGAATCGAACATATATATTCGAAATATTATTCGTAAATTTACCGAATCGCGAATATTCGCAGGCCCCTAGTAATTAAGAAATTCAAGAATTACTTTCCTTTGTTGCAGATGGTAAATTTGGGGCTGGAAATACCCTCCACCACTTTTAACATGGTGACCCGAAAATAAAACTATATATTGACCGGCAACGAAGAGTTCCTTCGCTGCTGGCAGCCATTGTTCCACTGAACGATCACAGTATCTCGAGAAGTCCTTTAACTTCCGAAACTTTAATTTTAAAAGGCGGTAGACTGGGAATTAAATTGCTCTCTTTCGCGAGCTTGATCGAGATTTTTTGGATTTAATATTTATACTCCCAACTTTGATATTACTAATAGCATAAGTTTTTAAGATATGTTCCGTAAGTATGTCACTTCTTATACTTCGTAATGGTAGAGACTTAATGAGAGCTAGTTCGAAAACGACAAGCAAGAATTTACTACACTCGGTTTTGCAGCCATCTTCCTCTTTAGTCTGTACTAACACTTTGACAGCGCCTCAACAGGCGTCACTTGACGAGTTAATCTATGACCTACGTCACTTCATGACAAGCTCTCAGTAACCAGTGACAAACTTATTTAACATATCTTATCAACTTACGCTAATTGGATAGAAGTCACTCGAGAAAGAGTTTTCAGTCGGTCTTATCAAATTTAATTAAGCGATTGCTCTCTAATGACATAACCCTACGAACGAGGGTATAATCACTCTCGGATTCCATGCGTAATGATGCTTCTTTGATTTTTTCTAGTATCAAATTTTAAGCTAGTTTTTTTCATCATTTTAGCACTGCCAAGGGTAGTACAGTCGAAGGTACAGCGCGTTAAACGGATTACGCCGAGTGACTGTCCCCTCGTTACACAACAAAACCTAAACTAAAGAACTATAGTTCAGAATATTCGTTAAAAAAATACGGAACTTTATAACTATCGATTAACGAGGTTATTTAAAATTGAGTTAGCGTGTTTCGGAATAATAAACAGAAGTTTAGATAGCAACAAAACTTTCTGAAAATGAAGGAACTAACGAATATTATACATGCAAAACCTGAACTTAATTTAAAGCATTAACCAAAACTAAATGGAAAACGTTAATTTATATTTTCAGAAACTTGAAATTATAATATATTTATTATGAAACATTTAAGAAATATTTTTGGCTGAATGACAAAATATTATTATACATGTTAAACTAAAAAATCAAAAATTGGTCGGAACGTTCGCGTATAATTAGGCCCTAGTATTGTTTTTAAATTAATTATCAGAAAGGGAAAGCAGGCAACAAAACTTGAATCGCAAAATCAAAGCCTAATCAGTAGAACAGCGCTCAAAGAAACCACTAATTCGAATGAAGAAGCGGTGAAAACTATTCAATTGAATACCTAAAGGGAACTAGAAATCATTAATTTACATAATTTTAAGGCAAATAACAAAATCAGAATAGTAAAAACAATCAAAGAAACACTGATATAATCAGACTGAAACGTACTACTGGAATTACCGTGAATTAAAAAATTCCATTTTTAAAAGTGAAAAAAATAATCAAAAAACGTTCAAATTATAAATTAAAATTCAATAAGGAATGTTCTAAAAAAAGTTGAAATGATCCCACGGAAACCTTTGCTATTTGTTTAAATAAAAAGAAGGAAAGTATCATACAACTTAAAAGTATTAATAGGAATTTAGATGTAAAAGCGTACAAGCCTCTAAATTGTCCGACGGAAAGATACTATACAGGGATAAAATGTAATCGTAGATGTTAATTCAGGTCGTAGTTAATTGCTGTAGTTTACAACTAAAATGCTATGGATATTTTAACAGTCATAAACGTTTTCATTGATTCCTTAAACTGCAAACATTTTTTGGGCATTAGCAGCACTTTTCTTTTAATAATACCAAATTAAAATACGTAATTCAAAACAATTAAAACTTTTGGCATCGAAATTGGATGACATTCATTGACAAACCTGACTGCTAAATGGAGTTCGGCTAACCCATCTTTTCGCTCTTGTATTCATACGCTATTCTCCCTCCCTCTTGTATGCCGTGGAGGAAGTAAATACACTTTTCATTGGCTCCGATGCAATAATTGTGAATCACATGGTTCTCGTCTACTCCTATATACTTCCTCATCACTACCTAAATTTCCGTTATTTCTATCTGTCTTTGCTAATTTTATTAATGTTCAATCGCACTTGATCAACACTACTTTCTTTCCAATGCCATATAATATTGCGAATTCATCAGCGTTAGCTTTGATTATATTAAGACTTGGAAACTTCTCGCGTCACTGGCCCCATAAATCTATTTCTAATTTCAGACGTATGTTCGCTTCACTCTCGTTTCAGGAAAGTCCCCAATAATGTAAAAATATTATCCATAGCGCGAAGTTGGGACTAATCGGTGTGTCGTTCCTCACGTAACCTTCCTCCTTCACGCTCTCTTTCGCACGAGATTCATAACGTGTCTTTTTAATAACACCCTTTCGCAATTTAGTACATAACTGTTTTCAAAGGGTTCTTTTAAGAAATGGTTGAGCATTCGCGAAACTTCCCTTCACAGTTATTCCTAAAATTAGAGTCGTCAAGAAAACTTCTTTTCTACGTTTCACTCTTTCATAAACTGACAACATTATATATTTCTCGATATTCACCACCAACTTAAAATAGCTAGAGTTCACGTGGTTTTACCGTTCGTAGTTTTAGGTTCCAACGATAAGGCTATAAGGATCGCTATAATCACCGTAACTTGCTGAAATTAATGTTTTTCTCAGACATCTACGGAAAAATAAATACAGCATAGTAAGACACGCCTAGAATCTGGGAATGGTGAAAAGACCCTTACGATTAAAATGAAAATCTAAAGTTTTCCTAAATATAAGGCATCAAAATGCAAAATAACAGGCAATTTAGCCGAAATCGCGTCAGATATAGACTTCCTGGAAGCCATTTTTCAAGACGTCTTCCAAGGATTTGAACTAAAACATGTACTAAAATTACATGTATACAAATTTTTAAAGCGTTGTTTGAAGTGTACGACAATCATACCATAAAAGCACCTCAAATAACCATGTCACTCCCGACTTCGGTACATAAGTTCTTTCTGAGTGTGTTGGAAATAGCGGACACTCCATTTCGGCCTGCCATTAGGGATTAGGCGCCGAGAAGAAGAAATTACGGTGCCGGGTTTTGTTAGCGAGAGCTGCTAGAACACGACGTCGGGAGCGATTAGGTCGGATGTGTGGAAATATAAGAGGTGTTAAATACCACTGCCCTATGCAAATTATTCGTCGCCATGAAAATAAGTTACACGAGAAGCGTTTTAAGTCGGCTCTAGTTCAATGTTCCAATCTTGGCCTGAAATCTCTTATCGAGCAAGGCTTATAGCCAAGCCATAAATATCAACTTGTTATTGATAGGGTTAATGACTGAAGGCCGACTTCACGTACTACGAACCAATGCAATTACTTGGGAAACACTTTATTGAAACGTTTACGTAAATGTTGCCCGTACTCACATTATTTCTCCAAACCGCATCTAAAGCTATGGATCTATTTTGACCAGTAGTACATAGTGCTCAAAGTATTAGGCCGATCTGTTATACCCATAACGTCATCTTTCATAGACATTTTCTATGGAGTGATATCTTTGGATAGTAAATTATACAATAATTCAAAAGGATTGTTAGTAACATACGTTGGAAGCGTTCAGCGAGGAAAACTGATCACGTACTTATAATTATATAATTTCGGTACTTGCGGCTGAACGCACGTTTCTGGCGAGGCAAAATCATCGTAAACTCATTTTGGTGACTGAAAATGTTTTTGAATTGAGCCTATTTTAAAACTACGTATGAATTTGGACCTAAAATTTATTTGTATTTCGTAAAATTTATAGTAGCAATAATTTTGACTACCCTTAGATTTGGATAGTTTTAATAAATGAAATTGTGAACGCAGAAAAACTACTAAAATTGCTAATTAGTAATCTCTAACATATTAAAAATGTAAAACAAAAATTGATTTTTTTTTGCCTTGAAATTGACAAGCTTAGCCATGCGGCCCTTTGATTGGATAAAGAAGTTAGAACCAATTTATAGACGTCTAGAACTCTAATATATTCTATTTTAACAAGATTGTAACTTTCAATAAAACTTTAGCACAATCTCGGCTTTAAAGTTACGTGGTTTTTACAAGCGGTCGAGCCTAACTTTTTAGCCATATCGTAGTATACGATAGGCTCTTAGTTTGACCCGAGCCGTAGTAGTAGTAGTAGTAGTAGTAGTACTTGTGGCCGGAGTTTTCGCTTTCGTTATCGTCAGATTTTAGCTTAAAAGGAACTTTATATTACCACAACCCACCCATTGGGGTAACTGGGCTCGGTTAGAGATTTAATTTTAATTAAAATTTTTTCAGGTCAGACCCGGGAATCGAACCCGGCACGCTGGCGCTATAGGCAGAGATTCTACCAACTGAACCATAGAGACTTGATAGAAACTCCCATAGGCGTAGAGTTTCGAAAATGTTTGGTGGGGCCCGGCCCAACCGGCCTGGACCAATACATAGATAGCATCATGCATGATGCATGCATCTGATGTAAATAAATTCCTAACGAAAATTAAGTTCTAAATTTATATATACTACAATATATATTATATTTATTAAGTATATCCATGTACTATGTTTTCCTCTAAAGATAATCTAGGCCGTTTTAAAATAAATTTATTCGTATTGGCGCATTACAATGCGAATGTAAAAATCCTTACAAAAATTTCGAGACCACTTTCAAAAATCACCAACTTAGAAAACCATGAGAGCGACTTAACCCATAAGACTAATTTATACTTTTGCCTCGAAAAACATTTTGAAAATTGTTTATCAACTCTATGGAGTTTTACCAGCGCCGCGCCTTACCAGGGATACTAGATGTTATAGAGGGATTATCAACCCGAGCCTTTCACATACGTTCAGACGAGACTGCGGCAGAGGGTTTTTTAACAGGGATCTATAATGCGCGCCGTCTTGTTTTTCCCTATCAAGGACAAATTGAATTCCTATTCCGAGTATTTCCCCCATTTATTGCGTTCCACCGGACCTAAGCCGTTCCACAGCGCGCCTATTTCTCTCAGATTTCGCATCCTCCCGCCATCATCCTTGAATCGGCTTTGATTTGCACTAAAATCTAAAAGTCCGGTAGAATGGACTGCGCATGACACGCCGATAACTCTGTTGCAATTTCCG
This sequence comes from Phalangium opilio, assembly GCA_019434445.1. Lineage (NCBI taxonomy): Eukaryota > Metazoa > Arthropoda > Arachnida > Opiliones > Phalangiidae > Phalangium > Phalangium opilio. The sequence continues at coordinate 42,459 of JAEQBA010002280.1, read as the reverse complement.
TCTCCCTTCGAATTCCTCCCTGGCCTTACATTCGTCGCACTATTCCAAAAGCGGATTATGCTTCACACATAAAGTACGTAAGTCCCAATTTTCCATAGCTTTGGCCATATATTTCATGACATTCCCGAAGTAAAAACTAAACAGACGAACAAAAAAGCTTTTAACCAATCATAAGTCCCCTAACCGTAGATAGCCTCTTTAATGCCAGACCAATCGGCGACGGCTATTACTATTTTCTTGCATGGGACCTCGACTCGACCTCGCCGGCGACATAACCGGGAAGCTTGAAAGGCAAATTTGCGGTATCGTTCGTTAGTCGTTATATTATATTCAACGTTTTAAAGCTCAAGTTTCGAAAATTTTCCAGTCATTTAATAAGTCTTCAACTAAATATTATAAGAATTTTTATAATTTCAACAGAAAAATAGCTCTGCGAATAATAGTAGACTCGAAAACTAACTAAGCCTCGGCTAGGTATCGGCGGTATCCCGATTCCCGAGCCTCCAGCGGCTGGGCTCGACGTAGCCGCGAGAACAGAAAAAAATCCTCGTAAAAAACAGATACACGGCGTCTTAAATAGTCTAAGCAAAAGCTACCCAGATTGATAAGATCTTCGTGCCTTACTCCCAAATAATCTTTGGTATTGTGTATAGTTTTAACTAAAGAATATTCAGTCTTTATAGTAGTTCCCTAATTTATGTACCTGGTAAATCGGTTCTTAAAGCGGAAGGATCGCAAGGATCCGAAGGAGCCGCCCTACCGAATTATATTCCTCCGCATAAGGGGGTTTTTTCCCAGGAGCTTGGAGAATATCGTGTAGCTCCTCCAGGCACAATGGCACATGTTACGTACTTCATGTCTAAAGCCTAATCGGCTTCAGACTATACTAGACAAGAGCATGCTAAAAACGGGTTATTTTCAGAAGACCAGTTGCACTTTTCAATCCCATCCCTCATTCCTTCCATTATTTGTGTCAACGGTCAACGAAATTGTTGTAGTATCTAAATTTATTTGACGTGAAAACCATGAAAACCAGCCAATCTGGTTAGGATGGGCTGCCAGCCGCTGCTGCCTTGACCGGTCAATTCACTTTTTCAACGAAATGGAAAAAAAATCTCTTAGAAACTACACTTTTTAGCCACATCGTATGATATACATCTACGATGTGGACATTAGTATGACCTGCCCTGTTGGCGGTGGCATTGTAGGAGTATCTCTGTACTGCCTTCTTTGTTCTGCCTTTGGTAGTATAAAATTTTTCTTTCCTAATTGAACGGAGAGTCAATGGAGCTGATGGGATAGGATTGTGGCGAGGTGATATATTTCGTTCATCATTGAAGTAAGAGTTAATATGAGATGATTTAGCATTGCATTAAATTTAACTAGTAAGGTTAAGCATTGTTTGGTTCACATTTGCTCTATGTTTCAAGCGAGAGAGAGGATTATGATATAGCCTTAAAATGGAAGATTAAATCTCCGTTTAAAACTCCTATCACCCGTCGCTTTCAATCCCACTCCCCTATTTCAACATTCAAAGAAATCGTGGGGAATTTTAAAAGCAAAAGCTTCTCGGAACCGGGTTATTACAATTATAACATAAGTAAATTTCAAGTTTTCTGTTTATCTCGCACTATTACAAATATAACAGAAGTAAATTTCAAATTCTCTGTTTATGTCGCACTATTTCAATTATAACAAAAGTGAATTTATTGAAGTAAGAATAATTAAGTAGATACCGATGTGGCTACTATTATGGCCAGCCCTTGGGTCGTCTTGTTTACATTTTACAGATCAAAATAAAACTATTCTGTTCGGAAAACACTGCTCTGTAGTGGTTTTAATGGTTTTTTACAGTCATTTAAACGCAAAAATTATTTTTATGAGGTCACTATCTTCATGATTTCGGTATTATGGATGACAAATTTTTGGTGGGGCCCGTGGCCACTTCTAAAATTTTTGGGGGGGCTCGGGCCCCACGGGCCTATAGAACTCTACGCCTATGGGCCTGGTTAACGCGGCCATCACCACCACTATTGACTGTAGACTATAGAGAGAGAGAGAGAGACACTAGCAAGCTATCGCTTTACACCGTACACGGAAGCTTGAACAGTATCGAGCGTTTAATGGAGCGGTTAAAACACGTAAGAGTTACGAACTTACGATGTTTACAGAAGAAAGGCAATAATTGTTTCCCGATGATACTACAGATAAGACAAAATGGTTTGATAATTCTTACATAACAAGGAAACCTTCTTCTTACCGATTCAAAGCACCGCTAATTAACTTTAGATAGCTGGCAGCTGACTTTCCATATTAAAAAAAAACCGCTTAACCTCAAGACAATTTGAATAAATGACCTCAAAACGTCAAGCTAATATGTTATGTCTTAAGGTTACACTGAGAGAAAAATAACCAGTTTAAAATACAGGAAGTTCATGGAAACTGGTGTTTCCATGAATTTCTTGTCAAATTAACGGGATATTCCGTAATTCTAAAATATAGGTAGCAACATGTTATAAAAACAGGTTTTACGTTTGCCAAAACTGCATTTGTAGACTGGTGGTTTTAACTATCTTACCATTTGAAAACACACGTTTAAAACCAGTTAAAAATACAAGACATACATGTAAATAGCCAAGAAATTTTGCATGTTAATTATACCATTTTCATGTAATATTTACCGGGTCGGTGCCTCTCAGATTAACATTGAAAATCAGTATATTCTACAGCATTAGCTCATGTAACAATATCATGAGGGCTAATGATATATTTTACAGGATGAAAAACGTAACAATATCATGAGGGATATCGGTAGATTTTACAGGATGAAAAACGTAACAATATCATGAGGGATATCGGTAGATTTTACAGGATGAAAAACGTAACAATATCATGAGGGCTAATGATATATTTTACAGGGTGAAAAACGTAACAATATCATGAGGGCTAATGATATATTTTACAGGATGAAAAACGTAACAATATCATGAGGGATATTGGTAGATTTTACAGGATGAAAAACGTAACAATATCATGAGGGATATTGGTAGATTTTACAGGAACCAAACTACATTTTTTAATAGGCCTAAATCAGTATATTCTATAGCATAGGCTCGTATAACAATATCATGAGGGATATTGGTGGATTTTACAGGAACAAAACTGCAATTTTTGAAAGTGCTACACTTGTATATTCTATAGCATACGCTCGTGTAACAATATCATGAGGGATATTGGTAGATTATACAGGAACCAAAACGCAATTTCAAAAAGGTGTCCCTTTATAGTGCATTAAAACCCTTGTTTTATTTAGCAGTACAAAAACGTAAACTCTGTGAAATATTCCAGTAAAACCTCCCTTGAGAAAGTAGATTAAATTGTCAGGTGTTAAACTGCATAAAATAAGTACAGCTTCTGTAAATACTACAAAAATACTTATGTCCAGGTAAAAATGCATTAAGAGAGTTGACTAGAATTTTAAATATATTCCCTGTAAATTTCTTAACTCAATTTTCTAAATGTTATGAACTAACATGGTATTTCCACACAAAGCTGTAAATTCCAAAGATATAAAGTTGAACTATTCGAGTTAACAGATAAATTAAACAAAGCCTGTTGGGTTTAATGAACAATTTCAGTTTACAATAATGAAACTGTAATTCAAAGAAACATGACATTTTATTTTGAAAAGTCTACATTTGGTTTATTTAGAAGAGCCCAAGGAATTCTGAAAAGACAAACAATAAAAAGTTTATTATGGAGGGAAAGGTACTATTTTCTAATTATTGGAAGGCCATTGTAAGAAAGTGGGGATCCTTAGCTTCGTATTAATTTAAATGATTCCATTTTCCTGATTTGTTTTCACGTCTTAAAACATAATTATTTAAAAATCGTTTAAGATATCAACCAGAGGTTTTTGAGACTAATTTTAGATAATTCATAAAGAAATTAATAAATGATTTACTACAGCCTAAAATCGTCAGTAGCGTAAGTTTGCAATCACACGCTTCAACAACCCGCATGGCACTACGTCTAAAGGGAGCGTGAAGTTCCCAGGCAACCATTTTTGAATCGATTTACTTTGTTAAAACTAAGTCTTCCGTTAATTGAAATATGACTTAAAATAAATCGATAAAAAAATTTCTTTGGGCAGTTTATGCTCTCTTAAGAAAAACTCACGCGAGCGCAGCATCAGTCTACACTGAGGCCATTTTGGTAAAACATTTTTGAAACTTTTAAAAATTTATTTAAAAATTTAGGATTGAAAATTTAACTTACAGATTGTTATTCAGTCCAATCGATGTGAGATACTTTGTTCATTAACCCAGTGAGTTTTGAATTAACTGCAGTCTTAATCGTTGTACTATTTGTACTTATTTTTGCCAAATACCTGAAAATTAAATATTCATTGATTTATCACAATGGCATGATCTCATTTGCCAATTCCGTTAAAGGGAGGGTGAAAAGGAAAATAAAGTGATTTCAGAAGAAAATAGGGGAAAGTACGTATCTCTAGCTTTAGCTAGTGCAAGTCAACCCTTTCTCGTAAAAAAGCACTTGACGGCCCAATATTTGAATTCATCCAATCAGAGAGAGGCAACTCTCCGAGGGAAATTTTCTTACATAGGCTACCACATGTAAAATAACTTAAACATAATTAAATGTAACCCCAAAAATTTAATATTCAAAAACTAAAAATTCACACCTAAAATTTAGAAAATTAAAACCTAAAAAACCCAAAAACTAACGTAAAGAAAAAATCTGTTTATCTTTCTAAAATCTAAAAAAGGGTAGTTTTCAACTATTATAATCCCTATCGAAGCTGAATAGCGGGTTGGTTCGAGAGGCCAAGCACCTCTCTCTAAGCAGAATTTATAGATCGAGTGACCAGCCCGTAATTCCCCTCCGAGTGTGGAAAACTTTCTATTCTTAAATTTTCGTCTCCCGCAGGGGAAAAGGTTAGCGAGAACCGAGGGGTCGGGCACTAGCCAAAATCCCATACATTTTCATCGAAATTCCGAAATCTTTAGATACGTCCTATAGAATACAGAATTGACAAATGAAAATCCCTCCTACATTATATTGCTTTCAAAATTCCGAACACAAAAATGCCATATGTCCGACCCCTCGGCAAGAACCCTTCCAACTTTTCCTAGAAAATCGTCAAGGTCGCCCCATTGTTAGTCTCCAACTCTGGATGCTCCTTTTTTGCTGGAAGCCGGTCGTCGGTCTTTAAACCATATTAGAATAAAATCCGCGATTTCCCGCCAAAAACGCAATCATGAAATGGCGGGAAAAAAGCCTTAACTCGACGCCTCGCGAAATCCTACGAGATACGTACTTCACCCTATTGGCCCCATTAACTTACTCGATAACTTTTACAATTATGTAGGGGAATTATTGTATAATAATATTCATTACAAAAATCCGGTGGACTGGTACACTTTTTATGTCCGTCCCCTCGCTTAAACCCACCTTAAAATAGTCCGCCGAACACAAAGGGAAATTAACTTACTCGATAACTTTATAAATATGTAGGGGAAATTCACCCCTTTAATCTAGATTTGATACTACATCCCACTTTTCAAAGTTTCCGATTTTCCCCAAACACAACGAGATTAACATAATAATTTTTCTACAATATTTCCTTTTGTCGGGGGTTATGAACATTTTTGATTTAACTTAAGAGCTGTAATTAAAGTGCTGACATACCTTTCTATTCGTTGAAGCGAATTGAAGTTAGGTGAAAATAAAGTTGACTTGAAGGGAAAATTCCACCGTGAAGAATATACCATATGAGCACACTGGAATATTTAATAAATTATATACCGGTATATTTATATTAAAATCACATTTCTGGATATAATTATTTTTCGGATGCAGGTACCTTTTGAATAATTATAGACGTTTCCAACCAGGTTCCTTTTTCCAGAAGTAAGTCAAGATCTCAAGGACTGCGGCGGGTGACGACCGATCGCGGAACACTGCTAAACTAGGCTAGTTCCTCTTTACCCTTCTGCAAGATTGCCTTTGATTGTGCACTGGGCAGCTTTTCTTTGCTTATACAGAAGAGCATTCCCACGTGATTCCACACCCAGCTTTCTACACCAAACGCCCCCCCCCCCACTTAACTCTCCAAAAAGAGGAATTTACCAATGCGTTAGAGGTATAGCTTAGTAGGAGGTCAAAACTTATACTGAAATTATATATATATATAAAAAACTTGTATTGGCCAAGCCTTAAAAACAATCGATAAGGTGTTTTTTTCAGATGGCTGAAGGTTCGGATATTGTTTTTTCCCACATTAAAAAATTAAAGACAATCAATATTTACCACTATTTAGAAATACAAAACTAGAAGGATCCAAGTTCCGACATATGGAAAACCGAAAAAACTCAAGCTTTTAAATAATACACATAACCCCAAATCCCTTTCAATCATACCAAAAGTAAAACCCTTAATAATTTTTAATACCCGTTATACAACAACAACAAAAGTCATAACTATTCGAAGTTGTTGCCGGATAAGAGCAAAATTTATTCCGTCAAATTTCGCCCAAAAGTAAAAATAAGCAAACTATTTAATTTGTATAAAAAAACATATAAAAGGGAAATTTATTGTTTCGGTGTTGGCGAGACAGTCAAAGGAAAATAAATTTTAACTTGTCATAGGTATTTCTTGAAAAAGTAAGACGAACAGAAAGTTAAAATTGTCAAATCACGGTTAAGTGAATGTTCCCGTTTTCGAGATTTATTATTTTTTTGTTTACTTTGTTTGTTGTTCAACTTGTTCCGATGCTACTTTTTTATTTTGTTATTTTTTACAAATTCTCTATTTCATACGTTTCACCACAACCTCCTGATTTCTTAGGCTTCACTCCTTGCTCAACCCTAGTGGGGGGTTTGTAACGATGAAATAGCGCCTCTATAGTTGCGTTGGAGATCTTCCGTGATTTCGCTTCTATGGTGGTTTTGAAGATATTCCCCTAAAAAACCCACACCTGAGAAGCGAAGGACTAACTAGCAAGAGCTTTTGTTTAGATTCTTGGAAGGAGGGATGTTATCGTAAACCATGTTAGCAGGGACTTTCACTGGCCTTAAAGGGAGGCTGAAGAGGAAAATGAAGTGATTTTTAATCGATTCTACTAATTATAAGACCTATCCTCGAGCCTATCCTGCATATAGCGAACAAAACTTCCAGGTCACGCGCTCAATGTCGCGTGCTACGGTTATTACATTACACGCAACATTTATCATATCTCGTGCTAAATAATGCTCGAAATAGAGCGTGCCACGTAACTTTTGTTCACTGAAAGGCAGAGCGTTACGCGATTGATCGGAGGGGCTTATTTAAAATTATTGATGAAATCTGAATCCATTTTTATTTTTAAAATCATTCAGAGGTATTTCCTGGATGTTTCACTATGCAGATAGGTCTTATTACTAGTAGAATAATCGATAAAAATAACTTATTTCCCACTTCACCCTCCCTTTAAAAGGTTTATTTCACGCTACTATTTGTGTGCCGGTCGAAAAGACTTTCCACAAATCATTGAAATATCTCTTAAAATGAATATATAAGGGGCATCTTATATATATATATATTATATCTCAATTAATTAAGCAGGATTAATTCTTTTTTGCGGAAACGGCAAGCCTTAGTGTTTAAAGTACAAGCATGAATCGTTTTTAAGGAATTGAAGTTGGTCCCGTTGTAAAAACGGGAAGTGTTCCTTTAAATAACAGGTATTTTCAGTAAAGTCTTATATACAGACTTCATGTAAAAATACCGATAACAAGTAAAATTGACACATCTTAGCATGTGTTTTCTTAAAACCAATCCTCATGTAGAATATACTAGGGTTGTTTTGCGGAAACGACAAACCTTAGTGTTAAAAGTACATGTATGAATCGTTTTTAACGAATTTATGTTGGTCCGGTTGTAAAAACGAGAAGTATTCCTTTAAAAAACAGGTATTTTCAGTAAAGTCTTAAATACAGACTTCATGTAAAAATACCGATAACAAGTAAAATTGACACATCTTAGCATGTGTTTTCTTAAAATCAATCCTCATGTAGAACATACTAGGGTTATTTTGCGGAAACGACAAGCCTTACTGTTAAATGTACATATATGAATCGTTTTCCACGAATTTATGTTGGTCCGGTTGTAAAAACGGGAAGTATTCCTTTAAAAAACAGGTATTTTCAGTAAAGTCTTAAATACAGACTTCATGTAAAAATACCGATAACAAGTAAAATTAACACATCTTAGCATGTGTTTTCTTAAAATCTATCCTCATGTAGAACATACTAGGGTTATTTTGCGGAAACGACAAGCCTTACTGTTAAAAGTATCGGGCTTGCGTGCCCATGTATGAATCGTTTTTAACGAATTTATGTTGGTCCGGTTGTAAAAACGGGAAGTATTCCTTTAAAAAACAGGTATTTTCAGTAAAGTCTTAAATACAGACTTCATGTAAAAATACCGATAACAAGTAAAATTGACACATCTTAGCATGTTTTTTCTTAAAATCAATGGTCATGTAGAACATACTAGGGTTATTTTGCGGAAACGACAAGCCTTAGTGTTAAAAGTATAGGTCTTAAACGTTATTCATTAAATACTGTTAGTCACGTGGAAATAACTAAAGGTGGGTCTGCATAAAACACGATGATTTGCAGTGAAATCGTCATGACAAGTGTTTACGTAAATTTAACATGAATAATATTTGTTAAAACTACGATTTTTTCTCTCAGTGTATATAAAACTCTAAGCACGGTGATGTTACATCAAAGTCTTTATCTAAGCTCAGTCACCCTGAACTTGAAACAAAGTTGTTTGACTTAAGCATTCTCGAAATGATACTGAGTTTACATCAAAGGGTGCCAAAGATTATTCCATTTCAAAATTTAATGGCTTCTTCAGGTTATACCTGAGCGTCTATGGTCATTTTTACAATTTAAAAATTGTAGAAAGGTTAAATTGTTGATTTTTAAAATGATTAGTACTATGTTACTTCATTTTATAAGTGCAACAGAAAAATATATTAATTAAAATAAAATTTGACGACTTTTGCGGCCTCTCCCAGACCAATTTAATTGCCACTTTTGTTCGAAGAATGGTCAGATTGTTGTGCGGTTAAAAGGACAAATACCTTAACATATATTAGTTCAAGTTAGAATTCAATTAAAATTACCCTACGAATATGATATTCCCTGACTTATGTGACAACTTTAAAACTCCCTCACTTTTACATCAACTTTAAACGGAATATGAGAAGCTTCGTTTAAAAAAACCTCTGATTTATTTAACCAAAGATTATATAAATTAATTTCTGCGAACTCAAAAATATCAAGATTTTAATTCTCCCATTTCTGCTTATTTGGCAAAATGCATTTGAAAATGCTTCATATGAAATTATCGGAAATTATTTGAAATCCACTGTATATGAAAGGCTAAAACGTTTCCCGTAGGCTAACGTTACAAATATATTTTTCACGTGAGATGGTGCCACTCTCTCTGCTATCAGACCCAGACTGGAGAGAAGATCGAGACGCGTATAGGATTCCCGCCCTTTCTCCCCCCTCACGTCATAGTGATGTCATCAAACGGGCGAACAAGCTCGATAAGGCAAATTATTGATATGTGAAAACTGACTTTTCGTGATTTTTCAATGGATTTTAAAAATAGAAACTTTGATTCATTTATATTAAAAACTTGATATTTTGAATGTAGAGACTTGAAAGTGTAACATAATACCACTTTCGTTGGTAAAATATGATCTGAAATTGTAAATTCGCATTCCCTTTAAGATATCTAGACTATCTCGGTTTCAGGGGTATTCCAGAGCAACACTAGTAAACATAACCAAAAGCACGTGGTGCCCAAAACAAAAAGATATCCCCCATCCTAAGCATAAACTCCTTTCAACGAAACCGAAACCCAAGATCACAACACCAGTAAAAGCAAAGATAAAAACTCACCATCCACGCTGCACAACATCTGTCCGACGAAGAGAACAACAGTAATGACGAACCACCACGATGTCACTACCTGCAAGACTGACATCTTGTCTGTCATCGCGTCTTACATAATCTTCCTAGCCGGTCTCGCCGAACAACGACACGTTTGAATCCATTGCTGAATACGATTGAAGAGCTCGATCGTCGCGTGACACGCAGCTCCGTAAGTTCTTGAAACGTCATTGACGTTAATACCCGCAAACACCAATGGAATAAAGAGACTTCAGTTTACAACGAGACAAAAGCGGGACTGGTGTTTCGGGGTCGTCCTCAATCGAAGCAATCCCGGAGCGTAGTACCGGTGACCGTCTGCTAAGAGTCACGTTGTAAGACTATTACATCTTAAGCCCCGAATACCGGAATGGATGGTTTCGGATCGAAGCTGAAGTGCGCCGGCAACCAGTCACCGTACGCTACCTCTCTCTCCGAGTCCAATTCCCAACTACACACTGCTCCTACCAGCACACCCTGTCACCCTCTCACCCAACTGACCAACTTCGTTAAAAAGAGATGGTTTAGATCAATATGTTTTTAGGTAATGCCTTTTTTTAATTTGACGGTGCATGTTCATTAATAAAAAAATCACATCGTTGTGAATTAATCAAAAATGTCTTGATTAGAATCAAGACCTAAAAAGTATCGATAAGACTGAGGTTATCACTTGTCTGAAGGATCAGATATTAATTTTTCTTTTTAATTGAAACATAAATGCATGCTTAAGAAAAGTAACAACGTTCCATTACCGTTTCCCGTTGAAATAAATTATTTTACTGGTAATCAATTTCAAAAATTTACTTATCTGGGCTTTTCGACCACAATTCCATTCCCCGAAAACATTTTATCATTACATTAATTACTTTAGGAAGAGTACGTGTATGGTTTTGCGTTGTAAAAGGTTCCTAAAGACGTTACATCCCCATTCGTGACCGGCACGCTTCGCAGTGGAACATTTTAATTATTCTAAAACCAATGGCACCAAATTCAATAGGGACAGTTAGATTTTTACTCGCGGTTTTGCAAAATGATGTAATATCAAGTGTACTTTAGTCAACCGTCTTATTGTTCTTTCTCATAGTTCAGGGCATGATCAGTGTTACTGCCCAATTTCTCTCTCTAGTTTCTAACAATGGTTAGAGACTGTTTGATATGGAACGGCACAACGTTATAGGCATTTGTAAATTCTAAGTAGCACAAAAGGAAAAAGAATCCATTTTTTTATATTTTGGTTTGAAATAAATAAACTCATGATAGTAGTTATAACGAACAGAAAGTCAAGGGAATAGCACCGGTAATGAGCTGCAAAAAAAGAGGAAAATTTTCTTCAAGTTAGCAGAGGGACATGGTAGTGAAAATAGTAATCTAGAATTTTGTTCGTTCAAACCTTAATATTTCATGAAAAATTCGAGTGAGGAGGCGGCACTACCTAGAAAGATTGATTTTAGCAGATAACAGCGAAAAAATTATGTTCTACACACACTGGGACTATGGGAGAGTTTCAGGGCCGCAGGTCGCACATGATGAAATTTCAAGTCCAGTTTACGTCAATTCTCCCTGGTCGTACTAGTAGCAGGTTAAGCTATAGTTTGCTCAGGTCCTGTAAGTCTCGAAAGGGTTATATAGTCCTTGTAACTTTTAAAAGGTTGTTGTCATGGCTAAACAGACCGCTATTACAGTTTTTTATTGTTTTATAGGTTATTTTGACACGATATCTCCCAAAAGTAATTAATGTAATGATAAAATGTTTTCGGGGAATGGAATTGTGGTCGAAAAGCCGAGATAAGTAAATTTTTGAAATTGATTACCAGTAAAATAATTTATTTCAACGGAAAACGGTAATGGAACGTTGTTTTTTCTTAAGCACGCATTTATGTTTCAATTAAAAAGAAAAATTAATATCTGATCCTTCAGACAAGGGATAACCTCAGTCTTATCGATACTTTTTAGGTCTTTATTCTAATCAAGACATTTTTGATTAATATCTGTTCCTTCAGTCTTCATTTTAATTAAGAATGTTAAGAAACTGTTTTACATTTGAAAATCTGTACTAAACAGAAACATATATAAAAGGGACCATAACTTTAGCTCAATCAGACAATAATTTATAATGATACTTCAAAAAAAACGTAAATCAATAAAAGTTTGTATTCTTATTATAATTAACATAATACAATTTTTTACAATTATTTATTGAAACGCTAGGCGCCCCCTTAAAAATTGCAGAAATAGGACCAAATTGACAATTTTACAAAATTTTTAAAAATGCTGATTTATGTCCGTTTAGCATTTAGCTCAAAATTGTCATAAGCCCAATATGAAATTCGGATATCCTCAAAACTTCACAAAGACGATCCGAGATAGTCAATTTCAAACTTTTTTGTAGCATAAACTAACGTCTGTTTGATATTAAACTTAAAACCTTAAACAAAATATAGTCAGGGCTATCCTAAAAGTTCACAAAGATGATCCAAGATTGTTAATACGCCTAAAAAGTGCCATCTTCAAAATATGTAGCCGGGGAAAAGAGAGCGTGATCGAGTGGGCTATGCTAGTGGTTGGAAGTCGCGGGGGCTGGGACAGGGATAAGGGAGTTGAGATGGATTGGAAATGATGATGAGCGACCTGCGGCACCGTATTTCTCCCAATGTACCTCGCGCACGCCCCTACGCTTCGGTAGGCGATTGCTAAGTGCTGCCGAGTAGCGGCAGTTTATTTTTATGAGAACTAGCATCTATTTTGAAGATAGAGGGAGCGCCCTTTACAATTTCGTCCAGTACGACCCTACCTAACCGCTGAGGATGCTGGGAGGACTATGGTGCCGTAGGTGGGGGTACACAGGCAACGCTATAGATATGGGGGTTTACACTCCATTCCTCTCTTCTTCAAGGCTGGGACTCCAGGCATAGCCGACTCCATCACGCACTTGACAACGCAAAGCAACTCGCGCCAGCGTGGGAAATAAGGCGGTGACACAGAGCAAATGACCAGTTTAAAAATTGCCTGGTCCAGTTCAAAAATTAAATTGGAGGGGGGTCCACGAGACTACTAACACAATACGAAAAAAGTTACGGCCAATCAAAGAACCCTCCTTTAGCATTAGAGGGAGTATCAAGTCTTATCTAAGAGAGCGACCGCTCTCCTAGAATAAAAAATAATTGCTAAAAACTGAAAAATTTATTAGTTAACGCTGGTACCAAAGAGGGTATAAACAGAGGGAGTTGAAGCTAGCAGCTTGGCAATACATTTTTTCAGTTCTCGCTTTTCTTTTTTATTTGTTATATTTTCACCTAATATCCTGTTCACCGTATTTCATTAGAGGGCAGAGAAAGATGCGCGCACATCGGTAGCTTTGAGGATAACTTTCAAAGCCTTCTACTCCCCCTCTTTATACCCTCTTTGCTGGTACTAAATTTTAAATTAACAAACTAGTTCAAAATGCCTGGCATTGACTTTATTTTACTTGTAGCTTGTTTAATAAATTGTTTGGTTTCTTACTGAAAAATCGCTTAATAATGTCATTCAAAAGTTCATTGATCCAATCTGAACTGTAATGAATTATCAAGAATGGACAAAATTTGTCATTTAAATCATGGATCTTTTAAACCCGAAAGGATATGAGAAAACCGGGTCGATACAAAACCTACTATAGATACTTAAAAAGGGTGGCGTTAAGACTCCTAATTTCAAGGTCATTCATTTGATTTCAAATTCACTGTTAAAAACTAATCTCGCGTGTGTAAATATTAAGAATATGTATTCAGGTATATCAAGGCCATTGGAATTGAATTTCAAATTGAGCACCATTTAAAGGTGAATGCGTGTTGAAGGAGTAATGAAACCAGAGTTCGAATTAAAAATAAAAGATTACCCAGCTCAAAAAACCAACGGGTTTTATTGGGTTTTACCCACTATAAAAAAACATCAATAAACCCACTTAATAAAGCTCATCACTAAGATTTTCAATTTGGAATGCTAAAATAATTTCATTTTAAAGATAGTTTAAGATATTAATAGTTTCGAATCAAAAGCACTATGTAATAATATTTATTATTTTTTATGAAAATTAAATGAAATTAATTTTATGAAATTAAACCTCTTCGAGTTGAGACGCAATTAAGAGGTTTTTCTTAAATAATTAAGTATATAAAATTGATATTATTTTAATCGTCATTAATTTAGCTTAATTATATTTAAATCGTGTTAACAAAATTTTGTTCCTAAAATCATTTTCAACATAGCTATTGTTAGCGTATGCCTCTTTAACAATTTTTGGAAAATTAGGGTATAAATGTTGGTCTACTCCCTTTAATGGATAAGCGGAGCCTCTGAAATGAACTAGGCCCATGCATGCCAAATTTTATGTGGGGAAAATCCAGTTTGTTAAGGAAAATTTTTTCACCATATATGTGTACGAGATGGCGCTTTTATTCGGTTGGGACAGGGGTCTTCCTTCAAATATCGTTGATATTTTAGGGGTCAGTCATAAAAGTTTTATGATAGAGAATAGTTTCATCCTAAAATTAACGTAAATGTTTTTGGGGCTTTTCACTTTTTATTGAATCTTTTGGTTAGATTATATGGATAACAATTGAGCCATTGTTCAATTCCTTCCCTTTCTTGTTAATACTGTATTGTAAACAGTTTGGAACCAGGCAAACAACTATGATTTTTTAAATAAAATTAGATGTTAAATTATTTCAATTAAAATAATTCAGTAAGGGTAATTAAAACGATACAATCCGCGACCTTGGCCCAAATACTTAAGCAGTCGACAGGGTCACGGGGTTGAACTTTGTTTATTTTACGGTAATATAAGCGCCCCAAGCGTAAAACCACGGCGAACTAAATTGGTTAAAAAAATATTCTCGCTCCGCGACACGCATGGGCCCAGTTCATTTAGGAGGCTCCGGGATAAGATATAGCGCTATTGGAAGGCTAGACGTTTCTCGTAATCGTAGCCGATCACTTGGTAAATCTTAACCTTAACGATGATAATGGAGCAGAAGCTAATATTGCTTTCTGCGAACACGTTTGCTCCAATTTGCCTACTGCGAACGCGGAGACAGACAGACAGGCACAAACACGGACACGTCCAGTGTAATACTTCTTCGCTACATCATCGTAGAGGTGATAACAGTTAATCAAAGGCTATAAAAAGTTTGCTCACAACTTGGTTGTCGTGTAATTACTATTTTCTCTTTTTAAACCGCAACAATATTCTTAAATAGTCAGCTTGATTGCTAACGTTTATCTAAACTAAACATAAATTATCGCAAGCCGCTCAAAGTGAGAATATGAGCGATTGAAGGGACGCTGTTGTTCGATCAGACTAAAAAGTTTCCAACTTTGAAATTAACATTGGGAATGCTAGCTTACCCTTTGAACTGAAATTTAAGTAGTAATTTTTGGGGACATATAATTAGTGTGGTGACACAGTGAATAAATGGTTCCAACATCAATATTTAGTTACAGAATGGGGAAATATAGACAAGGAGAGAGGATGGGGTTGGGGTAGAGAGGGTGTTGGCGAACGCAAGCTGTCACTTATTCTAGGAGAGCGATAGCTCTCTTAGATAAGACCTCATACCGACTTTAATGTATAAGGATGGTTTTTTGATTGGTTATAACTTTTTTTGTATCGTATTAACTGCTTTGAAAAAATTCCACAGAACTACAATTCGGGCCCTCAATATGTGGTTAAAATTTCAAGAAGATCCACCCATTAGTTTATTGTATAAAAAATAAAGTTGCTAAGGGTGGTTTTCATTTCCATAAAATTAATCAGCCCTTTTGGTGAAAAAGTTAAATTTTCCCATAGAAATAACATGGAGTTTTTTTCAAATTTAGCCATTTTGTGGCCACCTTTTTGACATGAAATATTCGTTTGTTACGTTTGGGAACGGTTTTATATCAAAATTTAAACCTTTTTCTAGGACCATTTTTAAGGTTTTTGAGAAAAATTAATTTTAAGTATGTTTAATTTTAAATTTTAAAAACTACCCCAATCTGCGATATTTTAGCATGGATACGCTGTTTTATTGGTAAATATCAGCGTGACCAATATTGGCCTTTTTTTACGTATAGTTGCGTCATAATAATCCGATTGTTTTTTCTTAATGCCTTTTGGTTGAAATGGCCTATCGATAGTGAGATAAGACTGCTTTAATATTGCCGCCGTGACAAATTACCCCGTTTGTGGCCGCCATTTTTTAAGGGGAAAAAAATTTGAGAGTGGGTCCTTTTTCGTTGCCATTTTCATATTTTTGGAGGATTTGCTCATGGATGGATTTTAAATATAATATAAAGTAGGTTTCAAGCTTTAATATAAGCCTAATTTCATAATTTTCCACCTTTTTATTGTCCCACAATCTATTTCTAAACTTGGCACTTTTTTTAAGGCGGTGAAATTGCGCTAAGCCTTGGCTTTCCGTTAATTTTTGCCGTTTAAAAAAATGTTTACCTCTCGTTGCCCGTTACTTCGCCTTCTCGTATCGTCGTACTTAAGTTTAGACTTGTTTTCTTAAATATTACTTAAATGTATAAAATTTCAATATTATAATTGTGTAAAACGAATTCAATGTTGTTTGTTGATGGGACGCGCCTTGCATTTGAATTTCGTTCCCTCCCTTTAATGGGCCGGAGAATGTTTCTTTACCGCCGTCTTTCGGTCGCTTCAGCCTGAAAACAGCTGTAGTGAGAAATTTTATTTACTATCGCTCTCTCAGATATGACTTCATACTGCTCTTAATGTATAAGGAGGGTTTTTTGTTTTAAATGTATGCGCTCAGTGTGTTGTTGTGTTTGCATTTTAATGCTTCTAATCGTTGTGCGCGTCGAGGTTTACGAATCCAACGTGTGTTACGAAATGAAAATCAAGGGTGGATACTAGTATGATTTAGGCTTTAAAAGGAATTTGACGGCGACATGCAGTCAAGCAAAACGGTATTAGGCCTTGCATATGAAAATTTAAACCTTTTTCTAGGACCATTTTAAGGATTTTGAGAAAAATTAAGTTTAAGTGCTAAATTTCATGTCTTTTTGCAAACTCTACGCATAAGAGTTTGTTAACAGGTTTCTAAACTGGTGTCACCGGCCAATGATAACAAATACGTACATCATTTTGTTCGTTGAAATTGCTGGTAAATTAATCGAGATCACACGATCACTAAACCCTGTCAACAAACCAATTAATATTTTTTATTCAGACTCTTCCAATCATTTTTGTTGGGTAACTATTAAATTTTTATTATTTTTTTAGTGCTTATTTTTAGTTACCTAAGAAAAAATTAAACGATGACCAGTTTATTTATATAATGATTATTTTAACATTGCCCAAGAAAACAATAAGCAATAGCCTGTTTTTAATTCTCACCAGGTGCCACTGATAACTGCTACGAAGATAAATTGTTTGTCAAATTGCTGGTAGAATAAATTATTGATTAAGTCGCACGATCACAAAACCGTGTCACCAAAAAAACCAGAGCTGTGCTAATTAACTGGCAACTAATTGAATTGGAATTAGCAATTGGACAATTATGACTTAATTAGCAATTAGGCATAGAGGCTAATTAAATCCCTTTACACACTGATAAACAAATAAACCCTGTCAACCCCACTCTTGGACTACGGGACCATCTAGTAACGTTTGTTTAATCGAAACCACACCATTTATTTGTTTTAAAATTCGACAAAATTTCATTGAGTTATGAAGATTGAAGAAATTGATTAACGCGAGTTGATAAAGAAATTGTTTCATTTATTAATATTTGCTTAGGGACCGTCCATAAACTACGTCACGCGAAAAAAAGCATTTTCTAACCCCCCCCCCGTCCCCCCAGATCACGCTTTTCTCAGACCCCTCCCCTAAAAACCACGTCACATTTCTTTAACCCCCCCCCCTCCGCACTATGATTTGTCTTAATTTACAAATTTAATTTCACTAATTTTTTGAGTGATATGCCGCCCTCTCAGAAATATTTTGCTCGGCTGAAAATTCGAAGTTCTCTTCCGTTTTAAGCTTTTTCCCTCTGATTAACCTTTAGAATTTTAATGTCTGGATGAGCTTTTTATAAGCTTCAAAAAAGTTCCATAAAGCTTAGTTAAAGGGGCACAATTTTTAGGTTTCGACACTGTCACCGAAAACAGACTAATCGAGCTTGAGATTTAGAAAATTTGCCAAAGAATCGAAACCATTTCAATCGGCAGGGGGATTTGATTCATCCTCACAAATAATAGGGGTGAATAAACAGAGACATAAGAGAGTTTACGCTGTTTATTTTAAATGCGCTATTTAAATTGGCTATATAAAGGGGTAAATAGTAGATAATTGCTTAAATTTTCTACTATTTAAGCGATGATGGAATAACAATTTTGGTAAATTATTGTAACGGTGGACTATGGAATGTTGTCTTTCTTCTTCTTCTATAACATTAGAGAGCCAATCGGCCTCTTACTGACTTCGTAACAAAATCAATGCTAAATGTGACGTCACGCATCGAAGAACCCCTCCCTCCCCCTTGTCACGGACAGTCACAAATTTAGAAACCCCCTCCCCCCCATAAGAGTGTGACGTAGTTTATGGACGGTCCCTTACAGCAATTAATGATACATTCATATTAGTATAAATTGTTTATTTCTGTTAATAGGAGTTAAAGGGATAAGAAAATGTTTTTATGAAATATATTTGTAGCTTCAAACGGGTCAACCATTTTTTAGATAACTGGAAAACTAAATGGTTTTGAATCAAAAAGAATGGACTAAGGAAGGAAAAGTTAGTTTATTTTTTCAAAAGATAACAAAATGGTAGGGAAATCATTTCCTATGTTCAAGGGGTAATGAAATGACTGGTAAACCTTTTCTTCAGTTAAAGGGATAATATTTATTAAAATGGATTAATTAGAATGAACATTAATTTATTAAAATGGATCAAAAAGAATGGAATAATGATGGGAAAGTTAATTGAATTTTTTAAAAAATAACAACATGGCTGGGAAAATGAGTCTTCAATTCAAGGGATAAAGAAATAACTGGGAAACGTTTTCTTAAGTTCAAGGGATAAAGAAATCACTGGGAAACATTTTCTTAAGTTCAAGGGATAAAATTTATTAAAATGGATTAATTAGAAAGGTCCTTTAAAGGACCGTTCTAATTAATCCATTTTAATAAATTTTAATAATTTAAATTTAAATAGATGAATATTGATGAAAAAAATTATTTGGTTCAAGAGATAACCATTTTTAAGTCAAGGAATAACGTAATTGCGGGTCAAAAGTGTCTTAAGTTTAAGGTATTACAAAATGGTTGGGAAACCATTTCTCCCGTTACAAAGCATAAACAAATGATTGGGGTAACCATTTATTATTTTAAAGGAAATGAAAATTTTCTAAAATGGATTAATAAGAATGGAATATTAGTCCATTAAAATGAATTAAAAAGAATGCAATAATTTTGGATGAAATTAATTTATTTTGTTAAATGCTTCAATATTAATAAATGTTTTGACAAGAAATTGAATGAAAATTAATATGGTGATGATGCTACAAAAAAATATAAGAAAAATTATATTAATTATCTTCAATGAAAATTTTTAATTGAAACTCAAGAAAAGAATTGAGAATGCAAAAATATTTAAAACTTAGGCTTTCATGATATTAATGAAAAAAAAAAACCCCCAATAGTAACTTCTTTTCCTGTGCCCCAATATAATAAAAGTGTTAACTTTTTTAAATGTGGTTTAATACTTACAAAATATTTACAGTGAGGTTTCCATATTGTTGGTTGGGATGGTGGTTGGGGTGGTGGTTGTGGTGGTGGTTGGGGTGGTGGTGGTTGTGGTGGTGGTGCTTGGGGTGGTGGTGGTTGTGGTGGTGGTGTGGTAGTGGTGGTTGTGGTGGTGGTTGCATTACCTATCATGTAACCGTATATAAGACAACTATATATATGCTTGAGCCTTTAACAACTTTGGCTGGTTTGGGTGCGATATACTTTTTTATAATTCATTTTGGTCTTACATGCAGAGTTTCTCAGTCCTACAATTTCAGTTTAATATCTCATTTTCTTTAGATACTTTTATACCATAGAATATCTTTCTACCCCATTGCCAATATTAGAACAAAATTACGCTATGAAAGCCATGGCGATAAAGGGCTCTAACTAAGATTGCTTGCATTAGGCCTACCTAGGGATAGCAGGGAACTTCACTGTCTTTTTTAAATTCAGTAGGGAGCTTTCAGATGGGATAGTAGTACGTCACACCCACCCAAGTCTTCTGGGAGCCATATTGGGTGGTCTCGGCTTCATTCCTGCTTTAAACCCTCCAATATGGCAGCGTAAATTATGTCACGAGACTCAGCTCCAACTGAAAGCTCTCTATAACATTTTATTAAATTTAAAACTAGTTTCCCTAAATGAGATTTTTAACGAAGTGCATAGAAGTTTTTAGGTAGCCCTGGGAAAAGCAATCGAAAATATTTAGTACCTCCGTTTTGCGGACATTCCCGCATTATGTGGCCGGCCTTCTTGCACTTGTAGCAAGTGCGGACCCATTGCCACCGTCCGCGACCGCCACCTCGTCCGCCGCCTCGTCCTCCGCCCCGTCCGCGACGGCCGCCCTGGCCGCCCCGTCCGCGACCGCCGTCGCCGCCGCCGCCGTAAAAGTAGGCATTAACTACTTTAATGTTTTTGCCTTCCATTACTAAGCCCAAACCGACAAACAAGAAATTTTATTGAATAGTTTACAATCAATTACTTTCTATCTAGTTTAAAGTTTGACAATAAATTTAAACATTATAACTTCAAATTTTATGACTTAGCTTCAAAACCCGTTAATTAATAATTTTAACTATTAAAAATTGTGTTTAAAACATACTTACGAGGTTGATAAACGGCTTGCTTTAACAAGTAATAGTACTTTCCCGCCAAAAATATTCCCCGGGCTAGGGGAAGTACCATAGAGCAATTAAACTAGAGTGATAGCACGATTTTACAGAAACGTTTCCAGCTATAATCGCTCCATGCTACTGTTCCAGACTCCAGAGGGCAATAAATTAAAAAAGCTTATTCTCTTGGCTTCTTTTTTGGCGGGAATTGTTACAATTTCCACGTCGTTCCGTTCTCTTACAATTCCGAAGACTTGTAAAAGAATATTAATTGCCACGAATCTTAATTTTTAAGGTTTTATATGATTTATAAACTTAAGTATTTTTGGTTTTTTTATGTTCCTATTGTACAATAACTTTTGTTCTCATTTCAGATTGTGAAATTGTCTTATTTATTCTTAGTCTTAATAGGTTTCACTTTCTCTTGTAATTATATTATCTTCATTAATTTATATTGTATTTTTTTTTCTTTTTACAATTTGCAATTCTGTCAGAAGTTTTTTTTTGACACTGGGTTCTTTCTGTGCGCCTAAAAGGTACCCTGTGTACCTTTTATTCAGCCAATTCTTTGTGTTTGGCAAGTGGGTTCTCTGTGCTCTCATTAATTGGGTTCTCTGTGCTCTCATTAATTGGGTTCTCTGTGCTCTCATTAATTGGGTTCTCTGTGCTCTCATTAATTGGGTTCTCTGTGCTCCCATTAATTGGGTTCTCTGTGTTCCCATTAATTGGATCTCTTTGTGTATCCAAATTGCAAGTTCCAGTGTGGGATTAAGGTTTCCTTGTGACCCATTGCAAACTGTGTCAAATACGGTACTGCTTGTACTGACTAGAACTCTGCAGGGGTTGAATAAGATTTGCTTTCTTGTGCGATTCGTAAATTTTCATAATGTTTTGTCGGGAGAAAATAAAGAGAAAAAATAAATGCTTAGCAATGCAAAAAGAAAGAGCCCAAAATAAATTGGAACTGTTAGTTAACAGTAAAGCTTTGCAAAAAAAGAAAGCTAAGCGAGTTAAGAATAAGGAATGTTATTTGAAAAACCAAGACAATTTTCAGAGAAGAAATGCAAATAACTATGTTCAGCGTAAACTTGCGCTTGGTACAGCAAAAGGTTGTAAAAGGGCTATGGCACCAGGTGGCACCACTAATGTTGCTTTTTGCTCAAAAAAATTAAAACCCAAACATAAACCAACTAAAGTAGATAAATTTGGTTTTGCGAAAAAGCTCCTCAATGCGGGGATTTTCAAAACGAAAAACAAAAAATTATAGCCGAAAGCTATAAAAGGTTTTTAGTCAAACGTCTAACTGAAAGACTGGTGGCGTCAGAGTCTTTTAACGGTGAGACTAAAAAACAACGCACGAAGTCTATCTCTCACAAGCTAAAATGCCAAGTGCTAGCTGGTAGAATATTGCATTTGAAAAGGCAATTATATTCGGCTTACCACGCCCAACTAACGAGCATTGTTAGTGAATTTAAGGATTTTGTTCAGAAAATCAAAGAAATTGGGTCCATTGACCCTGGCAATTTGACAGAAGTTGTGGGTGGGAAAAGGCTTCACAGTAGCATGAAAGAGGCCTATTTTCATGAAACTACCTATTATGTGATTGGAAATAATGGTAAAATATTGAAAAATGGCGATGAGTCACATTACGGCAAAATTTTTAAATTGGATTCTGATGGTAGTATAAGAAAAGTTCTGAGAGACCGTGCTACCAGTTCGACTAAAGAATTGTTTGTTGACGAAATGGGAAATATCGTTGACATGAAAAACAATAACGCAACAAGTAATGTTGAATTAGTTTTACAAGTTAATGAGTCGGGTGTTGTTACGAATCTCTTCAACATTGTTGAAACTGAAGAGAAGAATCCAAAGCAAATTTTGTGATCAATGAAGGTGGCTTTATTGAAACCTTAAACAAAACTGTATATTGGGAATGCAGTGATATTTGTAATGTTCGAACTCGAGCCATTGCAAAAGTACTAGCTTTCGTAAACACAGTTGCCAATGCGAATGAAAAATCTTTGACTAAAATTTTTGACTCTGATTTGGACCTTTGCGAATTAAGAAAACAATTTTGCAAAAATCAAACGTGTCTATACCACCAGATGGGGACGAAATAGTGGNATCACGTTCTTATAGTTAAACCACGTGTATGACAAAGGTTATTTACCAACGTTGTCGAATATACGCTTAAGCCTAACATTGACGCCATGGGCTGACGCCATAGGACGACACGTCATGTACGCCGCAACAATATTGGGGAAAAATGTTTGATTCACTGGCGCTATCAGAAGAAAATTCCGGGCGTCCATTGACGCCATATTTATTGGTGCCAGATCATGTGCCATCTGGCACGGCTGACGCCATGACCCCAAGCAACACTTTCTATCTACTTGTGACGAATGTCATGGCGGAATTAAGGAAACCCTTGCTACACGTGGGAAAAATTTAAATAAGGAACAAAACGATGCTCCCGAAGGAAGCGTTAACGCTCCTCAGCCGAGTCTCGATGAAAGTCAAATCTTGAGTCTTTACGAGAATCAATTCGCTCGGGCAATGCTAAACACCAACGAGTTTCACGACACGCCCTGCGACTGCTGTTTAAGATTACTGAAAAAATCTGATTTAAGAGCAGTAGAAAACTGGTAAACAGAGCTGTTTTTGAGAACGAGGCCTATCTGATTTTAAGAGCTGGCTGGATAATGAATTATTCCGACACGAGAGAAGCAGACATGCTACTATGTCGTTACTGCGCTACGGATTTAGGAAAGGGTAAAGTTCCCATCAGATGTTTTCTGAACAACTTGGCGGTTGACAATCCTCCACTAGATGTCACCAGTTTAAACATGTTTGAGAAAGTTTTACTTCAGCTTGTGAAGGCCTTCCACACTGTGGTGCGGTTAGGCACCAAAACCAACTCCAACATGCAGTTTGGCACGGTTAAAGCTTTGAAGGGAAGATAAATTACTCTTCCCATACAGTGGAGAAAAATTTGAAGATGATTCCCAAGACATTGCCCAAAAATCACGAACTGCATATCTTGGTCAATGGCGTTCCCACAGCGGACAAAAAAGTTTGGCAACAGGTTGTTTGCCTCGAAAAAGTGTTGAAAGCATTCAGTGTGCTGAAAAAGATAAACCCTTTTACAAAGACATTGATATTTCGACAATGAACGAGGATTATATTTGTGGCACGCAACAAATTGATGGAAATGAAAATTCATTGACTCCCGAAGAATTACTGAGCGTAACAGATCCACTTGCGTTAATTAATGATGGATCTGATGCGTTGACACGCGCTTCCGCTGCGCTTCCAACAGAAGGACCAGCGGATAGTAGTCTCGACGTCCAAGGTGACCAAAACGCTTCGAACATGCAGGAGCACGATGAAAATCAGTCTAGCCTTGCACCAGGCGACGCCTACAAATTCTAACACAGCCCGAGGCTTTGTTGCGAAAACTTTCTGAAGGCGAAGCCAATGATCTGTACGATCATTACTCTATTCATCCGGTGAACGTCCAACCACCGAAGGATTTATTGGGTGCTTACCAAATGAAGCGCGTCGAGGCGGAGCCGGTTAGCACTTGGGACAAAAATCTGGAATACATGAGCTTCGTTCATTTGTTCCCTCGGGGTCGCTTTGGCAAGCACGATGATAGACCATTTGGGAAAATAACGGAAACCGAGTATCGTTTATCCCGTCTTTTGAACAAAAGTCCAATTTTTAGACAAGATTACGCCTATTTGTTCCATTCTTATCAAGAATGCGAAATGAAAGCGATTTCTAGCAGTTTGAACTACGTTCTTCGTGTTAAAAAACCCATGCCAATTGGGGTTGAAAATTTGCTCAATCGAGTTGAATCTGGCGATAAAGAACTTGAGAGTAATTTAGCTACTTTCTTGGGTCATATTCGAGGAACGAAGGACTACTGGTATAAAGTTCTTAGATACGTTTTAGCGATGATTCGGGAATTTGGTCCTCCCACCTGGCTTCTAACTTTTAATCCGGCCGAGTACGATGATATGGAACTGCACGATCACTTGAGAAAAGTGAATTCAGACGTTCCAGGAGTAGAGTCGATGACGGTGGCTGAATTGTTGAATTTAGACCCACTTAGCGTCAATTTGCACTTTCACAACAAAGTGCGGTCGCTGTTAAACAACTTTGTCTTGTGTAAGCAAAATCCAGTTCTTGGCATGATAGAACATCATTTTTGGAGGGTTGAATACCAATCTCGGGGTTTACCTCACTACCATATGCTTTTGTGGGCCAAGGACGCTCCAAAGATTGGAACTTCTATTTTGGATTACGTGCAAAAACACGTCACGTGTTCGATGCCAAGAGCATCGGTAAGTCCGGAACTACACCGGCTGGTAAAAAAATTCCAAACTCACAAATGCACCTCCAGTTGTTATAAGAAGGTGAAAAATTCTAAAAAAGGATTGAAAGTGTGTCGTTACGGTTTCCCTCGAAACGTAACAAACATTGCTACTATGAATTCTGTTAGATCAGTTACTCGTCACCGTAAAATGAAAAGTTGCAGAAACGACTGTACGACTTGCCGAGAAAACAGCACGAAGTTTTAATCAATGATTACAATCCCACGCTACTTTTGGCTTCCAAAGCCAACATGGATTTGCAATTTGTCGCTGACAAATCGGAAATAGTGGCAAACTATGTCACGGCTTACGTGACAAAGGGAGACCGGGCTGACATGGACCAAACTTTTGCCGAGTTAGGCAACGAAAGTTTGTCCAAAAAATTATTTGCCTATAGATTGAAATCTTTGACGTGCAAGCAAATAGGAATTTATGAAGCTCTCGATATGATGCTGGGCCAAGACCTTTACAACAAGTCTGACAGCACTAAATTTATAAACACTAACTTGAAAGAAAACCGATCGAGAATTTTGAAAGGTTACAAGGAACTCGCGCGATTGAGGGAAACTGACCCCGAAAGCACGGACACTTGCCAAAAAGGGTTCGTCGACGACAAATATCCGAATCGTCCTGACAGCTTGGAAAATCTAAGTTTGCGGGAATTTGGTCAGTTTTACGATTATGCGATGCGCTCTGAGGGTGTCGAGAAAAATGCGAATGTAATCCAGTTGAAAAACAATCTGGGTTTCATGAGAAAGAGAATTAAGCCGTACATAATAGAGCACTTTATTCACGACCCGATAGAGGAGAAAGAACAGTATTGTCACGCTCTACTGATCCTCTTCAAACCGTGGCGTGACGAAACTGAGCTATTGGGCGATTTTGAAACATACGCCGATGCTTTCGAAAACTCGCTTTCGGTGTTAAAAGACATGAGAGAATACCACGAGAAACTCTCGGTTTCCAAAGAAGTTGAAAAGAAACGGAAGGCTTCTAAAAAGGCGAAAGAACCAGAAACCATAGTCTCGGAGACTGAAAGTGACGACAATGAAAATGCGCTGCAAGGGAAGGAAATTGTTATCGAAACCGAACACGCGATGGCTGATGTGGAAGCTGCCATGGAAATGAATTTCGAGACTGATGTTGACAATGTGGCGTTACTAAACTCGGATCAAAGGCGAATTTATGATCACATCATGGATCACTTCTCCCAAGAGGGAGAAAAATGTAGAAACAAGTGCCTTTTTGTGTCGGGACCTGGTGGCACTGGCAAATCGTTTCTTATCGACACTCTCGCCAACGCCGTAAGGCGACGCTTTCAAAATCCTGCTAGCGTGGCAATTGCCGCGCCAACGGGTTTGGCAGCGTTGAATGTTAATGGCGTAACATTACACAGATTACTAATGTTGCCGGTAGATCATGGGCGTATTGCCGAATACCATTCCCTAAGTTCTGACAATATGAGCATTATGAAAGAAACTTTGGGTAATTTAAAACTGTTAATTATTGATGAAATTTCTATGGTCTCTGTTGTATATATAGAAATAGATCATATGAGATTGTCTAGATGGCGTAACTGGATATTAGTTATAACTTATACCGCTAGGTGGCTAGGGGCTTCCTAAGCAAGAAAGGACGGAACGGGCACTTAGTTTGTGACTACCTCACTGAGAGGTTAGATTTTAATTATGTAATAAAACTCTTTTAAATTAAACTAAGTCTATTTATTGTATCCACCACAACAGTCTCATCGGTTTTACTGACACACGTTCACTTGAGGCTGAACGAATTTTGGGAAATGAACCAACCATTTGGTGGAGTTGTATTTATTCTTGTCTTGGGAGACTTTTTCCAATTGCCACCGGTTCAAGGAAATCCCGCGTTTATCAAAATCACTTCCGAAGAAGCCAGACTTAGATTCAATTGCATCGGAGGAAGTGATCTTTGGAAGTTTTTTAAATACGATGAACTAACGCAAAATGTTAGACAAGCCAACGACCAAAGTTACGGCGACATTCTAAGCAGAGTTAGAATTGGAAATATTTCCGAAGCTGATGTTACAACCTTAGGAACTAGATTGGTTGAGGGAGGTCAAAACATCGAGGTGGCTATGGACCCTTTCATTAAGCTGTCCAATGAAGGGTTTCACCCAATTTGTTTGATGCCTAAATTAGCCATGTGCGTAAACGGGCACTTAGTTTGTGACTACCTCACTGAGAGGTTAGATTTTAATTATGTAATAAAACTCTTTTAAATTAAACTAAGTCTATTTATTGTATCCACCACAACAAGGTGATAGAGGTGGGATATTATTAATAACGTGAAAGTAACTTCAAAAAATTCTACGATCCTACGCTCATCATGGCGTCCTTCAAAGTCCCACCTGAGTTTGAACCCGGCTCTGATCCAGCTACATCATGGGCTGAATATAAGGAGAGTTTTCTTATTTACGTCGCTGCAACTAAACTACACGCTGAAACTATAGCAACACAACGAGCGACTTTTCTACATATTGTGGGCCTTCCTGGACGTCGGCTATACAATACTCTACCAATTAACGAACAAGACGACGCTCGCACATTAGCGGTAATTATCAAAGCTTTTGACGATTATTACCAACCTTATAAGAACCTGACATATCTCCGTTACAACTTTCTACAAACTAAACAAGTTCCCAATCAATCTATCGATCAATTCGTCACTGATTTAAGGACCAAGGCCCAAGGCTGCGAATTTTTAACTTTAACGGATTCATTAATAGCTACGCAAATAGTATGTGGCATTAGAAACGAGAAGCTTCGCAAAGATTTATTAGCTACCCCTAATCTCACTTTGGATACTGCCGTGAAATTATGTCAAGCCGAGGAAATAGCAACACGCCATGCACAAGTCATGAGTCAAAACGGTGGCCATAATGGTCCAGAAACAGCTGATGCCTTCATTATGCAATCACTTCATGCAATACAACGGCAACGCCGTCTACCGACAACTAACGCTATACAGCGCCACTCTAGATATACATCGAATGACCAAGGCCCACCGCCATATGCACGTACCTATCATCCAGCTACACGGCAAGGACCACTGAGGCGGACAGCACCTTTCTCTAATCACCAATCATCTAGTTCAACCTGTCCAAATTGTGGTCGACCACACCATCGTACTGCCCCTTGTCCGGCTAGACAATCGACTTGTTTGTCTTGCCACCGTTCTGGTCATTGGGCAATAGTTTGCCGTTCCCGATCCAATATTGCCGAACTTACTGCACAACTACGCGACCTTGCACCCGATGAACAGGAAGATTTTGCCGACGATTTCCGTCAAGTTTGTTATTGCCTAACTCTACATCAAGAATTGGATAGTATCGATACGTATTCTACACTCCCCGCTAGTGATGATATGATCCATGATCAACTATTGCTCTGTGATTTACCGCTTGTATTTAAAATTGACACGGGCTCGCAAGTGAATATTATATCTCAGAAGATCTATGATTCATTACCTCATGCTACCCGTCCACTTTTGCGACAGCCTATTTATAAAATAACGGCCTATTCCGGACATCAAGTACCCATTCTTGGTATGATGGATGCCAGTTGTTCTTCGTCTATAGCTCTCGGTCAATTTACATTCTACGTAACTACTCAAGATCGAACTCCTATCCTTGGTGCGGCAGCTGCTCAACAACTTGGCATAATTGAACATCATCAGTTCCCTCCACCTCAAACCCAAGTGAAATCTGTCTCAACACTTACGCCAACCCCACATACCGCGGTCCAGCATACCGTAGAAGAAATAGCCCAGCAATATCATACACTTTTTGACAAAGTGGGCAAACTACCGGGAATACACGACATTAAATTAAAACCTTATCCGACTCCATCGATTAGCGCCGCTCACAAGATACCTCACGCCTTACGCGAACCTGTGCGTCAAGAGCTCGATCGAATGTTGAAACTAGCTATTATCACTCCGGTATCGGGACCTTCTGAATGGGTTCATCCCATGGTGGTGACCCCAAAGCCGAGACAAGCCCATGAACCCATTGCTGTGCGTATATGTATGGATCCAAGAAAATTAAATTCTTCAATTAAACGAGAGCCGTTCCCTTTACCTACGACGCAGGAGATCTTCGCCTCATTATCCGGGAAGACCGTGTTTACCGTACTAGACGTTCAAAGTGCCTTTTGGCATATTCAACTATCGGAAGCCAGCTCTCATTTATGCACTTTTGCTACTCCTTATGGGCGTTTCCGATATTTACGTTACCCCAATGGATTGGTCACGGGCTCCGAGGTTTGTCAACGAACTTTACGAACTATATTTCCAATCGAAGAATTTCCACAAGTACAAATTTCGACTGACGATTTTCTAATATCCGACGTAGATCTCCCTACTCATAAAATATCGTTAATTAAGGTATTTCAACGAGCCCTTGAAAACAACCTATGTTTTGGTACGAGAAAAATGTCACTGGCAGTCAATCGGGCAACCTACTTGGGCCATATTGTTACCTCTGATGGTGTTGAAGTCGATCCCGCAAAAGTGGAAGCTATTTGTTCTCTACCACCTCCGAAGGATAAAAAAGCTCTTCAGAGCTTCCTGGGAATGATAAATTATATCACAAGATTTCTACCAGGAGTCAATGATGATACCGTTCCCCTTCGCCTCTTGCTTAAGAAAGATGTCATATATCAATGGGAAGAGGAACATCAGCAACATTTCGACTCTCTTAAACGACTCGCTTCATCAGCTCCAGTCCTTGCCTATTTTGACTCATCTAAACCAATAACATTATCCGTTGACGCTAGCCTAACGGGACTGGGTGCAGTCTTATTACAAGAAGGGAAACCAGTAGAATATGCTTCTACCACCTTAACTCCGACTCAATCTCGTTATTCGCAAATAGAAAAAGAATTACTAGCCATTGTATTTGCCTGTGAACATTTCAATTACTATGTAGCTTGCACTAAATTTACTGTACAAACTGATCACAACCCACTCTTGGCTATTCTCAAAAAACCCATTCATCTCCTTACTCCTAGACTTCAGAGATTGACAATGCGTCTCTTCCGGTACCAGATGGAACTTGTATATGTACCCGGATCTCAGCTGTACATTGCTGACATGCTCTCTAGATCGCCACAACCTCATACATTAGTTAATACTGATCTCTTGGAGGGCCCTTCAGCAACAGTTTACGCCCTTTCGACACTGTTGCCCAAGCAACAAGACCACTTCCGAACTGCCACGGCGAACGATCCAGACTTGAAAGAAATTATGACTTTTATTCACACCTCCTGGCCTAAAACATCGAAACAACTCTCAACACAACTGAAGCATTATTGGCCTTTCCAAGACGAGTTGCATATTGACCAGGATTTAATCTACAAAGGTCACACCTTGGTGGTGCCACAAGAACTACGATCAGAAGTTATTCGAGAAGTCCACGGCGCTCACCAAGGAATTAACGCTTGCGTTGCGGTTGCTAAATTGAATTATTTTTGGCCGGGAATGCACACTGATATAACAACATATATACAAGCTTGCGATGTTTGCGGTACTAAAGGTGCAGCCAATCGCGCCATGCCTATGACACCGTACCCAATTCCGTCACTACCCTGGGAAATGGTTGCAACAGACTTATTTCATGTCAATTCCAGTACATATATCATACTCGCCGATTATTATTCTAAATTTGTGGAGGTCAAGGAATTAACTCAAAGCACATCCAACCACGTTATAAACTTTCTAAATCAAGTATTCGCACGACATGGTGCACCCCAACGGCTTGTGTCCGATAACGGTCCACCTTATAATTCGGCTCAATTTAAACACTTTTTGGAGCAGTGGGGAACCATTCACATAACTTCATCACCACACTATCCTCAATCAAATGGGTTTGTTGAGAGAATGGTTCAAACCATAAAAAATTCAATAATCAAGACAAAACCGGCCAACAAGGACTTGCAATATGTTATCCTGACTCATAATTCTACACCTCGCGGCTCATTACCATCTCCCGCTGAAATGCTCATGGGAAGGCGCCTACGTACATGCGTAACAACTAATTATAAATCACTACTACCTCGCTATTCTACAGCTAAAGAACGCAAAATATTGCAAGAAAGACAAGATGCCATGGTCGAACACGCTAATAAGGGATTCAAGGGAAATCTCCCTCCTCTACAACCCGGAACAAGAGTGAGATATTACGACAGCCATCGTAATTGGTTGCCAGCAACAATTATCTCTAGAGCGTCTGAACCACATTCTTATAATATTCGTACAGACCGTCACCAAATCTTTCGTCGTACCAGAACCCAATTAAAATTAAAAACGGAACCCTTATCTTCTCCTCTTACTACACTAACTTCATCAGGCCATACTCCTTCGTCCACATTGTCGGCAACGTTAATGCGAACAATAGCATCACTACCCACC
This sequence comes from Phalangium opilio, assembly GCA_019434445.1. Taxonomy (NCBI): domain Eukaryota; kingdom Metazoa; phylum Arthropoda; class Arachnida; order Opiliones; family Phalangiidae; genus Phalangium; species Phalangium opilio. The sequence goes on along the minus strand of JAEQBA010002280.1, from coordinate 10,737 downwards.
ACAACGCCATCGCTTCCTGCAATAAACACAATCAACTCACCAGCTTCGACATCGATTCCTGCTACGACTATAACCCACTCAAACGCTACTCCACCGCTTTCAACAACAATAACCTCCTCAACAACTTCGATACCTCCCCCTGGGACGACTCTAAATCAAACACCAACTACAATAGCTCCAGTACAAACTCAACCTAGTGAAACAACACTGAGTACCTTACCATTATACCAACCTCCTGAACTGACTAAGACTCCATCTCAACAGTCTACTTTGCAAATGCATCATCGACCGCAACACTTAGCAGCACAAATGACACCACAAAGGACAACATCAGAACATCCTATCACAGTGACAGGACCACCATCTCATTCTCATCCGTTCCCCCCTACACGGTCCGGCCGCATACCCAAAATACCGATCCGTTTCCAAGATTAACTAATCTCCGGCGTACATTTAATGATAATAACAATGATTTATTAGTATTGTATGTATACAAGCAACTAGGAATGATATCGGATTAACTTGTAGATAAGATGTTGTATAACGTAACACTTTTTGGGAAAAAGAAAGATGTTGGATGTTGTATAACTTAAAACTCTTAGTATAACTTAAAATTCTTAAGGAAAAGAAAGATGTTGTATATATAGAAATAGATCATATGAGATTGTCTAGATGGCGTAACTGGATATTAGTTATAACTTATACCGCTAGGTGGCTAGGGGCTTCCTAAGCAAGAAAGGACGGAACGGGCACTTAGTTTGTGACTACCTCACTGAGAGGTTAGATTTTAATTATGTAATAAAACTCTTTTAAATTAAACTAAGTCTATTTATTGTATCCACCACAACAGTCTCATCGGTTTTACTGACACACGTTCACTTGAGGCTGAACGAATTTTGGGAAATGAACCAACCATTTGGTGGAGTTGTATTTATTCTTGTCTTGGGAGACTTTTTCCAATTGCCACCGGTTCAAGGAAATCCCGCGTTTATCAAAATCACTTCCGAAGAAGCCAGACTTAGATTCAATTGCATCGGAGGAAGTGATCTTTGGAAGTTTTTTAAATACGATGAACTAACGCAAAATGTTAGACGAGCCAACGACCAAAGTTACGGCGACATTCTAAGCAGAGTTAGAATTGGAAATATTTCCGAAGCTGATGTTACAACCTTAGGAACTAGATTGGTTGAGGGAGGTCAAAACATCGAGGTGGCTATGGACCTTTTCATTAAGCTGTCCAATGAAGGGTTTCACCCAATTTGTTTGATGCCTAAATTAGCCATGTGCGTAAAATTCAACTTTGATATGCTGCGAAAAAACGGCGAGAAAGTTGAAGTCATTCGTTGTCAGGATAGACTCGCTGACTATGGGAAAAAAATGAATAAAAACATTCTCAGGAGACTGCAAGGGCTACAAAACGAACCGTCCAAAACAGGCGGTTTGGAGAGCGAGTTAGTTCTTTGCGTTGGCTGCCGAATAATGGTCAGAAGGAATATCAGTTTTGAAAAAGGCGTTGTAAATGGTACGATGGGTTTCGTAACTGGATTCAAGAAGGACGAACAAGGAAACGTTACTGGTATTTTTCTCAGAGTAGATCGCGAACCGAATAACGATGACGCTAACACTGACTTTTTAGTTGAGAAAATTTGCGTCAAATTTTTGCTCATGGCAAACATTTACGTTAAACGCTCCCAGTTTCCCGTCATCCTGGCGTACGCTATTACGATACACAAAAGCCAAGGCATGAGTTTAAAATGCGCCATTATGGATTTGGGTCCGAATTTATTCGGAACTGGCATGGCGTACGTGGCTTTATCGAGAGTGACGTCCTTAGCCGGACTCCATCTATTACAGTTCGATCCGACTAAAATTAAGGTGGATGGACGAGCCATTATGGAGTATAACAGGCTTCGCAAAAAATATAGGCCAGATCTGCCTCTTTTGGAAATAACGGAGTTGAAAGAAAGTCGAGGTAGGAAAAGAAGTGCGCCTACACTATCTAAAAGCCTTTTAGAAGGCGAGGAAGAGAGATGTGCAGAAACACCGAAGAAGAAAAGGAAAACCCAACAGAGTTTGGATAGTTTGCCCTTGAAGGGTTTAGCTAACGATGACCAAGTAACGTGCTATTCTAATAGCGTTTTGCAACTACTCTTATTAGTGCCGGAATTAAGAGAATTGGTTAAATCTTACAATGGATCATTCGTTGAAAAACCAGTTTTACGTTGCCTCCATAACACGATAAACGACATCGAGAGTTCTCAAGGAAGCTTCAGTCGTAAAGGGTTGGAACTGAGAATGGCTGTCGGAAATCATTTTACGCTAAACGATCAACAAGACGCCAGTGAATTTTTGATGGTCCTTTTGACGACACTAAGTCAAGAAATGGAAGCCGATTACTCTAAAGCTCTGAAAGATCTTTTTTGGTCAAAGTCGCGAAACGTTACCAAATGCCCCAATTGTCAAGTTGAACAAAATTCGGAGAATATTGTTGAAAGCAACATTTTCAATCTTCCACTAGAAAACCGAGATAAAATTGATTGGAAATCTCTAGAAAAAGGATGAGATTAACAGAGGTGCCATGCGTATTTTGTAACAACCCAAAAATACAAGAGCGTGATGTATTGATATCCAGCGGGAAGTACGTATTTTTGTGTCTTCTCCGTGGCGATTACAAAGATGGTCGACCAATTAAGATTTCGACCAAAATATCAAGTTTTGAAAATCAAAATGTCACTATGAGTAAGATGCTTTTTAAAACTAAAGGGGTGATTATTCATAAAGGTGAATCGTTGGCCGAGGGACATTATGTGAACTTTGTGAGAAAAGACAACGGCTGGTACGAGGTCAGTGATACAATGATCAGAAAAAGGGAGAGATTCGTCAGTAACTTGACTGACGTCACTGTTCTGCTCTTGGAAAGAGTCCAGACGCATTAAAGGGAATCTAACGTGCTTGAAGAATCCATATCAAAATTACCCCGAGTAAAGTCCAAAATTTCAATATTCATACCAGAAAGGAGCATCATATCTGTCAAAGATATACTAATAGTTTCATATTCACTTTAAAGTAATTTATGACTGGGTAAGATTGTTAATCCTAGAGCAAGTTTAAGGTTAACGATGGTTCTGGAGTAATTTTGATGTTGCCTACTATAATAACCGTGAAAGGGAGAGGAGGGAGGATTGTAGGGCCATGCTATTGTTACGAAAAAAGGCGATGATTCTTGCATTAATTTTAGAATTTTCTAGTGAAGGGTTTTTAGTACTCTTGCCCCAATGGTGTTTTATGTAAAAAACACGCTAAAAACGTAACCCCTGTTGGTAATGCTATGTGATTAAATATAATTCTTTAATAAGCTGGTGAAACTATTGAGACAAACTCATCCTATTAGTTAACATTGAACAGATTTTTTGAACTGAGATTTAGACACTCGTATCCAAATTTTAAATAAATACTTATTAAAATTAATATATTCAAAGAGTTTTCTAAATATCAGTTTCGCATCTTCCATTTTTTTCTCTTTTAAGCGCGCTATTTTTTTTAAATTAAGACGCCCATAACTTTTTTACATTAACAATTTAAAACCATTCAAAAACATTAAATTAAATTAAATTAATTAATCTAATATTATCCTGTTACAATATCAAAGATTAGCAAAGCTTTTATGTTTAAATATTATCTATTAATTTAACCTTTTCTTTCTATAACTTATCAATAATGTGTACCCGACCCAATCCGATACCACTTACAAAAATTGATTTTTAAACTATTTAATAGTTAGGCTTAAAAAAAGCCATATGAACTTATTAATTTGTCCTATAACTAATATCCTACTATTGTTGTATAATTTGTTTTTATAAAGTGTGAAAATTATTTCCCAAATTGTGGTTACCAATATATATAGACATTACCCTTGTTATTAAAACAACTAAACCATTTTTCCAATTAATATTCCAGGAAGTTTTGCATAGTCTCTTTGTGTTTCTCACCAGCTGGGGTAGTCTGCGTGGCAGGTTGCATTGCGTAAATCCAACAGGGGTACAATTTGCAAAGCCTTCTGGAATATTTTTTTCCCCAAAAATTAATAACCTTTTCATTGTCCCTTTGGTAACCCACGCGCAAAACAATAATTGCCATGTTCTAGCAGCACTGTTTCCAAACTTAAAGTTAAGAGTTGCGTGACAAAATTTTAAAAATAGACCCTCAAAATCTTATATTTAAATGAACATATAATTGCCAGTAAATTGTAAAGTTTTCTTTCAACCCCCGCCCCTTTACGTAACTAATATAACGAAGATCAAAATTATTCCGAAATAAATACTACAAGCAGTGTATATTTTCAAGTTTGAAACATACAATTTAAAGACTAATTTCGTACAACTACATGCTAAGCTTCAACAGAAAAATAATTCATCATAGCTATTACCAGTATAATAAAAGACTAAACCTACACAGCTCAAAAATATGATGATCATCATCATTAGAAAAAAACCCGCAACAAGACTTCGATAGACAAATCAAGAAATATATTCAACTTCTCCACCGAAATAACAGACACTTTATACTGGCGTGTTCAAAGAGTGAGAGCGTCTTTGGATTAAGAACAGCAAAGATATTCAAAGAAATAATCTTTCTATTGGCTTGAGTCAGTGTCTATAGAACATCAAGCTGTATCAAGGCCAAATAATACATGTCAACTCTTTGGTTTCCCTATATAATTACGTTACGGTTTGGCAAGCCGTGCCTACAAGTTCATCAACACAATAGAAGTTCATAACAGCTATAGATTCGCAAAAAAACCTTTTTCGGGCAAAAAGTTGCCTCAACGTTGTTAAAATTTAGAACAGCAATGGATTGTTACTAAAATTATGTGCTTGACTATGTTGGGAGTTGGGCGCACTCCTGTAAGCCAAGCTTCTGGGCGACAAAGTTTTGAGGGAATAAGGGACTTGTCAGCATGCCTACCCTACAGGAACTGACTACCCCGCGTCCGCGGGTGGTGAAATACCCCAAATCCCCCCTCCTTCACCACTCGATTAAACCTCAAGTACTTCACTCGTTACTCTAAAATACCAACTGATTAACCTTGGATTTCAATTTTCATCAAAACGCCTTAAAGCTAATATACCATGATGGTATATTACATTGTTTAACGGACGTTTGCCAAACAAAGCAAGGTCGAGGGAACCAGTAAAAATTGCTGCCAATTAATGACGTTAAGCAGTAATGCCTTCTGAGTTCAATAGTAATAAATATAGAAAAAAAAATAAAATCAACTGGATTGGAGATGTCGCTACCAAACACAAGGCACCTCATTAACTCTCTGAACTGAACTGCAGATTCTACATCAACAAAACAAAATCAAGCGCGATGGAACCAGTAAAAAAACTACAATTAATGACATTAACTCCCAACGCCATCTGAGTTCAATAGTAATAAATATAGAAAAAAACCTAAAATCAACTGGATTGGAGATGTCACTAACGAAATACAAGGCACCTCATTAACTCTCTGAACTAAACTGCAGATTCTACAATAGCAAATCACTACCAATTTTAAAAAGCATCTTTAAGTATATTAGGACTAATTTAACAAACTCCCCTTCCCTTTTTTATACCTTAAAAAATATAATATTGAAACACATGCTTACTATTTTTCTGGCAATTATATAGTCTCAATTTGACAATCCTAGGATTAAATGTGTGTAAATATTTTTTCATCATTGAATTGTTCACTTGAGAGATTAACAAAATTATTATAGGCATTCATACGATAATGTTGAAGTCTCTCACTTTATAAATCCAACCTTCACGTATGACTGTCCTTGAACATTTTTTTAATCCCTCTCACGCATTCATTGTGAAACTTACATTTTAGATTCATTTAAAATTAATTATAGTTACTCTTAGCTTTTCCCTGTTAAGGTCTATTTTTTGGCAGCAGGACGCAATCGCTAATTATCCTCAAAAGCCTTTCTGGTGTCAAAAACAATTTTCTTTGGAAAAACCCTTTAAAATATGCAACTTTTACCTTTAAACGTAAAAAACAATATATTTATTGACTGGAATAAATTTATAATGAATACCATAATTAAATAACAACTAGGGAAATTAAGCCCAAATTACATGCTGTAAATAAACGTGGCAAGTATCAAACCAAATGTTTATTTAAATAAATAATTTGCGCCTTCCAATATCATAATCATGCGTGTTTAAAAACTTGAAAATAGTCAAACAAAAACATTCTTAATGCAATTTAGTACTTGAAAGTAATTTTTAAACAGGCATTACTTAAAAACATTCCTATTTGTATTTTAACTATTATATGAAATAATATTATTAACCCTAAATTTTGTCATCAATAAATTACCGTAACTGTCATTTAACTTTATTTATTAAAAATAAAATAGTTTACAGGGCATAAAATAACATTAATTTCATGATTACAAGTAAATAATAATTTAATCCTGTTATTTCCTATATTTAATGATAAATCAAAGCATACTTCCATTGCCTGACCTCCTAGCATTCTGGCAAATCATTTAAACACCAACTTCAATTTCCCAAAGGCTGAATCCAATTAGAATTGTACTTAAGGGCGGAGCTAATAACATTAAAACTAAATGTGTGCCTGTTATTGTATTTCTTATTATTATCGAATTGACATCTTTCCCAAAATATTGCAAAATTGGATTTGTTTTCACCCCGAAATATTGCTAAAGTATTGCTAGTTTACTAATTTAATGCCATTTTCGACAAAAAATACTATCTTAGTTCTTTAAACTAGGTTAAAGTTAGAACGCCACTAAAGATGGCATATTCTATATGTTTCATTTCCTATCAAGGTTAAAAGAAATTATCCATTTTGAATAAGATCTTGTTAAAACAATGACATTGGAAATGGGGCTCAAAATTTGTAATAGAGCATCTGGTCTTGGTCCACCTGAAATAGAGAGCTTTCAGTTGGAGGAGGAGCCGAGTCTCGTGACGTAATTTACGCCGCCATATTGGTGGGTTTAAAGCAGGGATGAAGCTGAGACCACCCAATATGGCTACCAGAACCGCGGTAAGACTTGGGAGGGTGTGACGTACTACTATCCCATCTGAAAGCTCTCTATAGTGTGATACTACAATCTTTGTCAGCTTTGGTCATACAATTTAGACTAAAAATATTGATGTGACGTTCCCATAGCTCCGATCTCTCAACAATTTTCTATTGAATGATGAACTACTTCCTATACGGAGCTAACAACTGGCTAGGGGGAAGAGATAGTCTGATGTCACGCAGCCCCTCTCTGGTTGGCATTTTTGCGCGTAGAATACTGTTTCCAACCGTTAGGGGGGATGAAACTCCAGTAAGAGATAGAAGGGTGTGACGTTTCAGGGTCAGAACTGTTAGCTCCCTATTCTACGGCATGCAGAAATAAGCGTTGAAATAATCAATATAAAATCACCAACGTGTCTACACAAAATTAATAAAAATTAAGACCGAAGTCACAGATATTAATCAAAACGTCTTGGATTTAACCAAGACCTAAAAAGTATCGATAAGAAGAGAGTTAAGCAAGTGACTGAAGGCCCAGATATTAAAAGTTTTTTTTAAATTAAGACTTACATGCTTAAGATGCTGTTCGGACAGTGGGACAAAGGACGATCTTCCTCATAGAGCTTAACATGGCGGGTGGGTAAAAAAGGAGAGGGCGTCGGACAGCCCCTTTAAGAAACTTATGTTCCATCACCCTATTCCATTGAATAAACTTAATTTACTGGTAGTCAATTTATTCCCTCTCAATAATTTGAAAAATTTACTTATCTCGGGTTTTCGAGCACAATTCCATTCCCCGTTTACATTTTATAACCACATTTATCATTTTTAGGGGATTTCGTGATGAAAAATACCATAACACGCGTATCTCTATGATAACACGTAACAATGACAAAACGATTTAGTCGTAGTCTGCTTTAGCCTCTGCTATGCCCGATACGAGCAAGGAGGATGCGTTGTTACAGGGTGGGAAATAAGGATTTTTTTAAAACTGGACATTGGGCCAGCGACCCCCCTGGCCTGGAATAAATAAACTGGTCCATGACCATTGACCAGGGCGCGTCGTCTGCTAAACTAAAGAAGTGGGTAATTAAAATAGTTGAGATAATGTCTGGACTCTGGTTACCCTTGAATTTTCTTAGTGGTCCCGTGGACCACTGACCCCCCTCCGATTTAATTTTTAAACTGGTCCAGGCATTTTTTAAACTGGTCATTTGCCCTGTGCCACCGCCTTATTTCCCACGCTGGTTGTATACATCGTCCTGGCTAGAAGTACGCCTTGTGCCACTCTCATGCGGCGTCAATGCGTCATGCCTTCTTTCGCTGGCCTCGTCACCAAGGCAATAGCCCACTCAATTACGCGTTAAGCTGATCCAAAATTCCGTGTGAACGTACTTTTTAAGGTATTCGTCACCAAATAGTAATTGTTTTTGAGAACATTCCTCGGCTTGAAATAGGACAACTACGAAATAATTCGACCAAATTTTATTTTATAAATATTTTTTACTATTTCAATTTCTATAAAAGTATTCTACCAAATGCATACAGAGTGCCACCAGAAGTCTCTGCGGCTACTAGAAATACTACATTTATATAGGAAGATAAGATAAGCAGCGACAAGTATATAAATGCAGGGCTATCCCTGATAAATCCCATATTCCTTTAAAAACCGTTAATACTTTCATTAACCTTGTTCCTGAATATATACAGACTAAGTAGCAGAGTCGAGTCACAGCCTCCTAGATCACGCGACTCGGTGAACGCAGGCTATATTGCAAAATAGCCAAGTCAGAATTTTCGGCCTACGACCAAGCTGAGTCCAGCTGACACTCTCACACCCTTAAAAAAAATTCGAAGAGTATGCACCCCCCTACTGCTTGCGAACCATAGAAATGATAGAGACGCCATGGGCCTGGCATAGAACCGTGTGACCCTTGTCTGTCGTAGCGCTGCTATAGACCCTTTCTACTTAAAAAAGAGACATGTCAATCCTTCCTCAGTTTCGGGATATACAGGGGGTTGACCCCTCGACGTCTCTACTCTTTTTATGATCTTTCCATCGACCGAGATGGAAGGCAAACTATTTTCCCCGTGTCTTTCCCTCTTACATATATTCAGTTTAACCAAGACTAAAAATCATAACTTCCCTATTGAATTTGCCGCCATTGTTGAAATTTGCACAAAAACAATAGGTTTCACTATAAATCGTTCAGGCCATGAACGCGGATATGTTAGCAACCTATTAACGACACAATGTCATACACGTACCATGGATAAAGAATGCGCGTGAGGAAAATAGTTTTCACGCTATAGGATAGGCAACTACCTATCTCGAACGACAGCTTATTCTGTATATACTCTTTACAACATCGGTTGTCAGCACGAGTAAACCTAGGTCTCTATGTAACGTAGCTTTGTACGTGCTGTCAAGAGACAAAAAACTTCAGGATCTTCAGGATTTAAAAACGTTTAAAATATCCTGAAGTTTTTTGTCTCTTGTCAGCACGCGCAAGGCTAGATTACATAGAGACCTAGCTTTACGCGTGCTGACAACCCATGTTGTAACAGAGTATATACAGAATAGGCTGTCGTTCGAGATAGGGAGTTGCCTATCCTGTAGAGTGAAAACCAATTTCCTCACGCGCATTCTTTATCCTAAAAATGATAAATGTGGTTATAAAATGTAAACGGGGAATGGAATTGTGCTCGAAAACCCGAGATAAGTAAATTTTTCAAATTATTGAGAGGGAATAAATTGACTACCAGTAAATTAAGTTTATTCAATGGAATAGGGTGATGGAACATAAGTTTCTTAAAGGGGCTGTCCGACGCCCTCTCCTTTTTTACCCACCCGCCATGTTAAGCTCTACGAGGAAGATCGTCCTTTGTCCCACTGTCCGAACAGCATCTTAAGCATGTAAGTCTTAATTTAAAAAAAACTTTTAATATCTGGGCCTTCAGTCACTTGCTTAACTCTCTTCTTATCGATACTTTTTAGGTCTTGGTTAAATCCAAGACGTTTTGATTAATAACTTCACGGCTTTAAATAGTATCAAGACGTCTATTCGGCTTTTCAATAATATTGATATGAATTCTCTAACGTTAAAGCTTTTTACCTTCTTATAGGATCTATTATAATGATAAGGAATCAATTGAAAATCAGACGGCGCCATGGTTTAAATCGTTTATAATCTCTCTTAACTTTGAGGATGGCCGCAATTTGTTATTTCCCTCTTTAATATTTTAATATCTAGCTTGCATAGCGGAAAAGGATTTGAAATACGTTTGCATCGACACTTGACTGTATAGGCTTTGACTACAAAATTTTCCATTCAACAGTAATATATGAAATAATTTTGGCTGTAGAAAGTTCACTTATGCTTTTCGATTTACTATATTTTGCGGTGCTTTTTAAAAACAATTTGTAATTTATATTAAATATTAATCTAAATAGTTAAAAAAAACATTCCAAACTATGCGTAGACCTGTCTTTGAATTTGGTCGTATAATACCAGGTCTTCATCGAAAAAGAGATAATAGACCTATTCCTATTAAAATAATATACAGTTTTCCTCAAAATGTTTAAATGAATAGCCAACTTCTGTACGAAAATAACCAGTGGATGCCATCAATCTAGCAAGGGTTGTTTCTCGGATAGAGTATCGTTCATATGACTTTAGTGTTTTTCATTTT